>JAQFZN010000542.1:0-27440 GCA_034687075.1 Geophilus carpophagus
TTAAATTTTTTATCGGTTGGGATATTTGAATTTTCTGTTAAATAATAATGATGCAATTGATAATAATGGAAGTATTACTATTGTTTATTGAATGACCCACTATAAGGTTCTTGGAAATGAATTGCTATCTTTATATTGAATCTTTATTTTAGATTAAATTTATTTGTTTTATTCTGTAAAAATAAAATAAAAATTTTTAGTATTTTTTTTACATTTCTTCTCGAATAAAACTGTTAGATTTTCTAGTGTTTTGGCAATATCTAACCTCGATTTCAAAATCAGAATATTTTTTCCAGATACAGGTGCGGCCAATTTTGAGTAGAAATTTTATTTTTGCTTATTTTAATATAGGGTGTATTCAAGGGCGTATTTAATTTAATTAAATCATTTATTGTTTAGGTGGGGTCGGAACAACTTAACAACTTGTCTGACTTCTTGCTTTAAATCTGCATATATGGCATCAATTAGCAATTTTTAGATTTAATACCGCAATAATAACAATAAAAAAAGACGCACATACATATTTACACATGCAAATAAATTTTTTCAACGTTTTCTTACTTAGAAATGTTAGAAGAACCCTTGATGAAAAGTCTTGTTAGAAAAACTTAAACTGGTGGTTGACTTGTGAGTTTGATTTTCTTGGGATGTTAATTTGTGAAAGTTAATTGCACCTTGTGTTTAATTTTTTGTTTGTAAAAAAATTGAAATAGGGTTTGAGAAGTTTCAACTTGTTGTTCACGTTTCACTTTTCTTTTGGCATGAAAATGAAAAGATGTCAAGAATAAATGGATCTTGCATGTTGTCTTTTTCTTAGACACGCTCTTCGTGCTGTGTGTATCAAATTGAGGGAAAATGACTCGAGATGTATCAGCGACAGAATCGTGTGATGAATGTTGCACTGTATGCAATGAATAAACAAAAAATAAATAAATAAATAAATTAAAAATAAAAAATAAAAAAATATTTGTTTTTATTTTTATTTAATTTATTTGATTTATTTATTTATTCTTTTGTTTTGTTTTGGTTTTGTTTGTTATCGATTTTAAATATTTTTTCAGTTACGCGATTTCACATTGTCCATTTAAGGGACTCGCTATTTTTTGTTGTTGAAAAAAAGGGGGCTGAACTATTAGGTCAGAGACTCGGTGTAAGTTGAAAGTGTAATGAGAGCCGTAAATCCTCAGCTACCATGACAAAACGTGATTACAGGAAATGTGGGGATGGGACTTGAATTTTTTTAAATTTTTTTTCCCGTTTGGGGCGGAGTTAAGAATTGGTTTTCTTAAAAAACGATTCACTTGTGGTAATTAAGAGGGAGAAAAACTGGTGATTGTCTTTTGTTTTAAGTTTGAAGCTAGTTGGATGATGGGTTTGGTTGAATAAATTGGCTTAGTTTGGTATTGGAGGGTGAAAATTGCAACACAGCTTAATTGGTATGTTCTATAAATTACTCTGACATCACCAAAATGGCCCCAATGGACCTTAAAGTGACAGATGGTGTGAATGGCGACAGACTAATTGCGATTTATAGACCGCACATTTGCACACCGGACATATAGAATAGAATTTTTTTCATTTTTTAAAATTTATTTTGAATTTATTTAAATAAAAATCAGGAATTGAATTAGAATTTTATTAAAGAGAAATTGAAGTTTTCTTTTTTCTATCTATTTCTCTCATTGGCCAGAGGCATGAAACAAAAAACAGAAAAAAAAATATAAAAGTAATGTGATCAGATGAATTTCAATGAATAATTTGAAATATTCAGGAAGAGGGAGCGACAAATATATTCATTTAAAACTAGATTGTTTATTAATTAGTTTTTGAATTTTTTATTTTTTTTTTAACCAAACTTTTTTTGTTTTTTGTATAATTTTATCATATCCTGTACAAGGTAGATAAGGAAGAGCGCCGTAGGGTTCTATTTAAATCTTTTTATTTTTTCTGATTAAAAAAAAGTGGTAAGAGAAAGAAAGAACGGTGATGAAGCTGTGGTGGTCATTTACATGTCGCCAAGACAGTGGCGACCTGAAGTCAAAGAGACACCCTGCTGGGCGGAGAAAACATCCATCAGGCGGCTAGACTTGGGTGTCAGGTGCCAAAAGGAACGGTTGAGATTAATTAAAAAACGCAACAGTTTAAAATAATAATAAATATAATTTTTTTTATTATAATTACACTAAAAAATAGCATGGGCTTTTTATTATTATAAATTGAAATGTGAGAATATGATTAAAGAAATGAAATGATGAGTGAATATGATGCAAATTTTATCATATTTGTTTTTATTATTTTTTATTTGAAGAATGATAAAATGTGAATAAATAAATATGACATTATCAGTTGGATCAATTGACGAGGTGCATTATGGTGCCGACCTCCATAACACAAAGGAATGGAGGAGGAAGTCGTGTGTTATCATAATTGCTATCATCATATGGTATAGAGATGATACTGTCATTGTCTCAATACGATGACTGAAGTCTGTTTCCTAAAAGGAAACAATAGTTGGCCATGTGGTTTGATGATGAACCAATAGAATTTATCTTATCAAATATTTTTTCCAATACAAGGCCATTCTTTGAAAATAGAAATAAATGAGTAAGAGGAAAATGAAATGTTCAATTTATTTGTGTGTAATTTTTATTGCGACATTCACATCACAAGGATCTGTGGAGGAGGGGTTTAGTTCGACGGCCCATTTGTTCAATCATCCAATCTGATATATATCCTTTTTCCTGCAAGATTAAAAAATTGGAAAAGTTTTTGTCTATTTTCGAAAATGTTTATAAAAATTGTATAAAATATTTATGTAAATGCACAACAGATATAATGGGGTTGATGCAAATATTTTGAAAAGTATTAAACGATAAGGGCAAGTAAGTGGTAAACAAGGCGCATGCGTTTTGCCTGTGGTGCCGCCAGTGTTCAAATATTCATCAATCCTGCTCGCGTTCGGTCGACGCGCGTCTCAGCAGAATCCACATCCCTGTGGGCGCAAGAGACGCGCGCGCAACTATACCTAGCTCTAATGGCTGCGGTTTTTGAAATGCGAGGAATTGTGTACGAGGCGCCTCGAAAATTGCATACCTAGTCGCGTGGCGATTCTATTCAATCCGCGTTTCCTAGCTCCGCTCGAGGCCCTTCTGTGTAAACAGGGCGGCCTCTCTCTTTGAAGTATGGAATTTAGAAAACAAAAAATAAAAATTAAATAAAAATTTCTTATAATAAAGATAATAACAATAATAATAATAAAAATGTATAAATTTGAACTCTTTTCTCTGTGAATCCTTTTGTTTTTAATACCCGAAATGCACCTCGTTAAACCTGATTAATTGATGCTAATTTTATTAACGTTTCTCTAATTCATCACTGCCTGCAACAGATAAATCGTACGTTTATTATGACATTTAATTAGAAATTCGTGTATTTCCCTCATTTCTCTCCCTATTTTTATTTCTACTCATCGCTGTATTTTTTCCCCATCGGCATCGCACACCCTTTGCTTAGGAATCGATTACCTGGACGAACGCCAGACGCTATCGATCCATTTTTATTTTATCTTGCCAATTTGTCGTCTGCTGATTGGATCAATGTGGCACTCGCAGCGAACCATGTCGCACCCTGTCCTCTCATTGGTCGAGTTTGCGACGCGCACACGACACGCGACGACGAATGGCACGCGTCTGGTGACACCCACACCCACGCACATGCGCCGTGTCATTTTTTCAACCCGCACCTACTTTATTTACGACCGGTCTGATAAGATCAATAATTATCGCTCGCGAATTACTTAGCAGCGTCCCGGGGATGCGACAGCTCTTGATTTAGTGGATGGATACATTTTATTGATTTAATGCCACTGTTTTATAACTGTTGCGGACCCCCGTCTGAGATTGGACAAATTGAATTGGAGGTGGAACTCTCTCAAATCTGTGCCGTTGTTGACAAATTGCAAATGTACAGTTGGGCGTAGTAAAAGGGTTGCAATGCAATAGTTAGGGCGAGTTTGGTTTTGTTGTGATGGGAAATGGTCATTAGTGTTTTATGTGTTTGCATCTTCATTATAATTTAGGAGATTGTCTGCATTAGCCTTTGATTCAGTGGCTTTCATCAATTTGCAACGAGGAGTAGAATTTCATGTTTAAAAGTGAAGAGTGAGAGTGCTCGCATTAATAAGTTGCACATCTCCCATTGCTGCACGTAATAAATTGAACAATTTCTCACTCAAAAGTCGAAAATGAGGACATACGTTTTAATTTGCCGCATTTCTAATTCACGTTGCTAAGCAACTTTATTTTATTTTCTCTTATAAAAACTAGGGGATAATATTTTTCACTCAGGTATTAACTTATAGGCGTGTGTGTGTGATGGGGATTGACTCGTATAATCCTCATGTCATGGCCTCTCGTCAGAGTTACTGACACTTCTCTCAGCTGTCATGGCAGCTGATGTGCATGGGATGATATGGGTGAGGGGTGAACTGAGTTTTAAGAGTGTTCCGAGATATCTGTGATATTTAATTGCGAGTTTGAAACCCAGGTGAAGGTACTAGATTAAACATTTTTCATTTATCATAAAAATAAAAACATTTTTAGAGATTTTTAATTGGTAATATTTAATTGTATAATGGATATGGAATATGAAATTGGTTTAGTACTTTGTATTTGCTTGGGGGACATACATGAAGGTATTTGAGATATGTGAAAGTGGATTTTGATTTATCTCTTCTCCCCTCTCGGTGTAAACTTTATGGGAATTTGTAAGTATGGATTTAATTTTTAAGAGTAGAATGGGATCAATGAAATATTAATGCGAAACGGTTCGGTAGAAAGTGTATAAATTGTCAAGATATCCACTCTAGTGGATTTTTATAAATATTAATTCATTTATAGAATTAAAGGTGATACAAGAGTGAAAAAGTGCGATAAGGTGGGTTTACAAAAGAGATATTTGATCGATTTAAAGTGGTTGAGCAAGAAGTTTGTATCAGGAGTCTTGTGTTCGGTGTGGGGGAAGGGGGAAGAAAGTTTTGTATATGTGTGATTTTTGTTTGGCACGCACATGCGGCCTCGAAAGAATGGAGATATATGGAGGCGAGTAAACATCTGGTGTGAATCATAGATGTAGGGAAGGAGGCAACATTTTGTTTGGCGTGCTCATTCATCATGTGATCACTATCTGTGTGATGCACAAGTGAAATATTAAAAGAAGACCGAACAGAAATGTATTTATGGACGACAATGAAGAAGAAAGGGAAAAACAATTCAACTTGTAATTATTTTTATTATTAAAGATAAGAAAATTCTGAAAAAATGAAATGCAATATCAAAGAATGGAGGAAAAAATTGGGACAATTCACAAGTTTCGAGCAGATGTTTTGTGACGTAGTAAGGAAAAGAGTTGTTATTTTACATGTTAGCGTGTGGGTACTTTGTACTCTGCAATCAGGATTATTTTAGAGCTTGTCAGACACTCCCCATCTTCTCATCCCATCTTTGTATGTCAGCTGCCATTGAGTTAACATATGGGATTTGCCCTCTCCTCCTCGCCAACCCCCTCCCTTGCTTGCTCTTCCTCGTACACCCCCTCATCATATTTCATGATACTTTTTAACGTGGCTCGCCAACAAGCAAATTCCCGCCATTAAGATGAAGGCCCGAGGCCATCGCGTCGAGCAATGGCTGCCATCTGGTGAGGGAATTGAGTAAAAGGAATGAGAGATTCTTTTCTTGAGGAGACGAGACGCGCTGGTAATTCGATTTGAAGACGGTAGGGGAAAGGGAGTCCGCGAGGAATGCGAGCCAATCACCGGTTCGGCGGAATGGGTTCTCTGCTGACCACTACTGACCGCCCTGTCCCATGAATACTGATGACATTCACGGCCGGAAAGGCGCCGTCTCTTGACGACGCTCTGCATCTTGCCAGCATCTTGTGCAGCATCCCAAAAATTCTCGCAGGAATTGAGTTAGGTTTAAAAAAATGAAATGAATAAAAAATGGATGACTTTTTTGATCAATCTACAATTCTAACTATTTTTTATTATTATTTTTATATTTAAAGAAATAATAAAAAAAATACAAAGTATAAAAAAAAATTGTTTTAAATTTATATTTTTATTTTTATGAAGTAATCGTGATGTTGGAGTTGTGATATTGTAATTTGGCCAATAGATGAGATCATGAGGATTTTCGTGATTTTTTCCTCTGATAAGAGCGGCCTATTGATTTATATGGCCGTTTTGTTTCTTCCTGATATATTTTTCGATCGATTCGTTGATGAAAACTGCTCATTATCTGGGCTTGTTCTACAAATTGTGTGGGAGTGAGAGAGCAATTGATAAAATAAATATGAAAAAAATAAAAATAAAAAAAAATTACATAGAAAACTGGCATGAAATCAAATTGAATTTTATTTAATTTATTCTCCTAGTTTTAAAAGAAAAAAAATTATTGGAAAAATTTTGTTTATTTATTTTTTGTTTAGTGACATCCCATTAAGGTGTGTGCGTGGGCGTGGAGTTGGATGCAGAAATCGTGACCTTAGTGATGCGCTGGCGGGCGTACACATATTTTACCTGCCATCTCCGCCCATTTTGCGACGTGTTTTGTCACGAGGCAGTGAACGCGGCCTTAATGGCTGCTCTAATGATAGTGTGACTAATGTCGGCTTTGTACGGCGACGGCCGCCGCAATTCCCTATGGCGACCACGCCCTCGCTAAGGCCCCTGCAGATAAACAGCTGTCACCATGGTGATTGGACAATGCGGAAGGTACGTCTTCGTCTGACGTCAAACTACAGGTGTCCATCAAAAAATATGAAAAAATAAAAATAAAAAACAATTTTTTCCTTCCGCGAAAGTGACATGGAACCAAAAAAGCGCCATTTTTCACACTAAACTAAGATAAAGATGAAACAGCAATGCGCGTTAAGATGTGACGTGATAATCAGGAAGGAGGATATTTAGCTGAACGTTTAATGGAGCTATTTTTACAAAACCTAGAATATCCATGACAAATTCTCAAGTCTCGTTTAGACGAGATGAAAAGAGAAAGAGTTAAAGGGGAAGAAAGAGGGCAGGTAAGGTTCAGAAAATGGAAGCAAAAATCAGTCAGTTTTCAATTAGTCCAATTATCTCTCGTCCTGATCGCACTTTTATGGGGTGGCCCGGTGGTGGCCGAGGCAATGCAATTTTATGGACCATCATGAGACCAGACTCCTGCTGCGAAGCTTCACTCTATGCGCCTACTCTCACCTAAAAGTCGATCAATTTGAAGCTGAACGTTAGCTAGCGTTTTCACACCCTCAAGGTGTTTGCATTTATTTTTTCCTTTTTTTATTTCATTATTGCTTATACAACGGGATTATATTTAAGGTTTAATAAAGTTAAGTGCTTTTATTATATATATTTTTATTTTATTTTATTTTTTTATATTTTTATTTTTATTTTCATGGAATAAAATGGGGAAGAGAGAGCTGTGTTAAGGATGACCTTTGAGATGTTATTAATTTTATCTTTAAAGTCGTTGTGTCATGAAAAAGTGATTTTTCCGGGTTTATGAGATGAGGGGTAAACGGGTTTTTTACTTTTTTTTAGTGGGGTTGGTGGGTGGGAATGGGGGAGGGAGAGAGAGATAGGAAAAAATGATGGAACCAGTTTGTGTAATGTGAAGAGACGGGTTGTGGATCGATAAGAAAAGGCGCGCTTTTCTTCTTTTCTCGATCGCTACCTGTGGTTGGTTTCCATGACGACGCAGCAGCAGCGTTCGACTCGTGTCAACTGGTGTCGCAGCGAGTCGAGATTGGTTACCAGGGGCCAATGGGATGAAAGAGTGTTTTCTAGACGACACTCGACGACCCAGTAAGACACGAAAAGACGACAAAATGAACCAATAGTGCGATGTGCGTGACACTGCCCACCGCCCAATGTCATTTGATGATACTATATTTGGGTTTAATTGGTGTTGAACCCAATACGGGTTCCACCCATGTGCAAAGGTCTATATTAAAGGCGAGATTTGTCAGGGAAAAGCGACCCCTGTGAGAACTTGACTGCAATGCGTCTTGTGGGAGGAGGGAGGAATAAGGGCGTGGTATGGGGTGGTTGAGGGAATGTGAAAAAATGAAAATTGAAGTGTTATAAAAATATTGAATGCGATTGATGCAAGGGGGGGAGGGAAATATTTATATTTGACAAGTGTGCAGTGCAATTCGATTGAAGGAATCAAAGTTTTATAAAATTCGATCGTAAGGGGGTGATGGAGAGTTAGGACTAGGGTCATATCGTAATAAATTTGGCCATGTTCAAGAGACTTATGCATTTTTGATGATGATGTGCCTGAGTCGGTTTAAATTATGGAACAAATCGCAACGCCAAATGCCATTTTCAAGTATGGACATAAGTTACAGTTTAAAAAAATTAAGGTTGTTGCGTTTGGGTAAGAAGGGGAAAGATGTTGGAAATGTGGTCATGCAGAAGCTTGGGTGTCAATGTCAATTTGGATACGCCATGTTGTTGGAAATTTAAAAAGTTTGCAATTTTGATTTTTTTAAGTATTGCGTTGAAGTTGAGTTGCTGCAACTGGTTTGTAATGTTTTTTGGGGGTTTGAAGGCAAGTTTTGATTACATAATGTTTGTGTATTGTTATTTTTGAAAATATTAGTTTAAAATTAGCATGAAAAGAAATTTGACTTTAAAATAGCTTAAAAATAGCTTAAAAATTCAAATTCTCATTTAACTAATGAAAAATTTTTGTAATAAATTAAGTTTGATTTTTTAAAATAAAAAATATATTTTATCACACCTTAAAAATCATTCAAAATCTTGAAAATCAAAATGTCCATTTAACACAAGATAATAAATAAATTAAAACACAAATCTCCTAAACACCAAACATCAAAAAAAAAAATAAAACTAAACCCATCATCAATCAATCAGACAGTTTGAATTTCAAATGTAAAGAGAACAAAAAAAACACTAAGAGACATAGAGAAAGAAAAGTGTAATGGTGTTGTTATTGGAAGCAGTTATTGCCACCTGTTTTTCCTTTGCCTTTCGCGGAGTAGGCCACGCCTAAGCACTCTTGTCTTTATAAATGTTGCAAGGCATCGGCTAAATGAGAGTTTGGCCGAGAGCAAAGTGAGTTCATCATGGGAGCCATCCAAGAAATTAAGACCAAGAAAAAGAGAGAGAGAGAGACTACTCTCAATTGCACTCGCTTCTTTCAAGATGCTCCATCTGATGGACACATGGAAACGGAAATGGAAATGGCATGACAAAAGTCCTACTAAACTGGCTCTAGTACAGTGCAGGAAATATGTGAGAAGTTAGCTCACTACCGGTTTCCATGTCTCCTGCCGTCTGCTAATGGCTTCTATTGTTTTTACAGGCAAAGACAAAGCCACATAAAGTGGGAAATGTAAAAAGTAAATGAAAATATAGAAAAAAGGATTGAGTTTATAATTTTATATATAAATAGGAATGATTTAGGATGTTTGAGATTGATAACAAGTTGAGTGTATTGTGTTTACGGTATGATACAGTTATGTTACAGGAAAAGGATGAGGGTTTATATGTAGGTGTGTTTGAGATTAAATCACGTGATGTTATTAGTGGTTAGAATAATGTTTTTTATATTTTTTTATTATAATTAGGCATATTGTATTGATTTATTGATATTAATTAGCATTTTTTATGAGTAGAAACGTTGTAAAACACTGTGATGCATATATATATTCGGTTTAAAAAATGTAAATTTGATTTTTTTTTTAGTAAAAAAATAATTTATTTGTTTATTAATATGATTTTACAACAACCTCATATATATTTGGGTGTTACTAGAACCCGATGTTCATTTACAATATTGTAAATAAGCAAAAAACTGACTGCAGAAATTTTTTCTTCGTGATTTATTATAAATTTTATTACGTACTCAAAAGTCGTATTACCTCAATTTCCTATTTCATAACTTAAAAAATATTTAAAAAATTTAAATAGAGAAATAACGTGAAATAACGTGATAAATAATTATCGGATTATTACGATACTAAATGAAATGATATAATAAATCAGCAATTATTAATCAGTTTTCTTTTATTTTTTAAATAACTAACGAAAAAAAATGGAAGATACGTGAAAAAATTCGGAAGAGTCGTGTAAGATGAAAACAGACAACATAGCTTACATCCTGTTGACAATTCACAAGCTATTATAAAAACTGGTCAGACTTGGATTAACCTCTTTTTTTTCCTATACCAGTATTTTTGTTTTTAAAAATTTTTTCTTTTTCTAATTTAATTTTTTTTATTAAGCAATGGATCTGTTTTACCAATTAAGTCGGTCTCTTTACATGTTTAATGTCTCCAAGCAGCCATAGACAGGAGTAAATCTCGCTGGGCTACATCTGGGTGGCCCATAGACCAACGTCCGGTCAAATGTGACCTCCGTCGAGGAAGCAAAAGCCAAAAGGGTTGAGGGATGGTCGAAACACGCATCGCACGCAATGAGTTGGTTGAACTAAAGTTGTACAGTAGAAAATGTCTGTTTCTTGCTACTTGTTGTATCAGTCGACTGTAATTACTGCGTGATAAGGAAGGACTTGCTAACTCAAGGTCTTTTATTTATTATTTATTTTTTTTTTTGCATTTTTTTCGTGTTTTTTACAAGCCAAATCGAAAGGTGACTCATGACCTTACGGATGAAATTTAAAGGGATATAAAATTATATAAAAATCAAGTTCACGTTTCCAGACTTAATCAAGATTATGAATGATGGGGTCAAATTTGATAATGACCCGAGAAATATAATGTAAAACATATAGGTCACACCCATTTTGTATATTTTTATTTCGAAATAAATAAAAATAAATGTTAAAAATTGAAAAAAAAATAAAATTTAATCCTTTTTCCAACTTCCTGGAGAAATGATTAAGATTTATTTGCGACGACGACTCGACATTTTGTAGGATGATGATGATGATGACCTCATCCAACTTGTTTATAATTCGCCACCATACTTGGGCCTAGTCCTCATCTCACCTGTTTCTTATACCTTGTTTATAGAAGCGAGTTTTATGTTTGGTTTATCGATTAGATATCAATTAAGGTGTGATGAGAGGGGCAATTAATTAAGTATTTAATGAGCACTCACCTTAGATTTAATCGAATTATTTTTTTAATTTTATTTTTTCACATTTTTTTTATATTTTGTTTTTGATTATATAAAAATATATGAGCAGTTTTACCTGTTGCGACCTTTTTAAATATTTTGCACGGGGTTATGGACCCCTGACAAGAGAGTCAACGTCAACTGTCGTAAATCACACGCCAAGGAAATGTCCAGGTCCATTTTTTTGTGTCTAAGTTCGTGCTGAGGTCGCTAGTCCGGCCATGACCCCTTCTACAACACATGACATGTATCACAGGATGACGTCGTTTCTACTTCTTCCCTGTTGTGTTCCTAAAATATCTATTATACAGCCAAGGACGTGCAGTTGTTTGAGGTTGTGCTCGTGTTTCACTACACCCCCTGATTGCAACACGGTGATAAGTAGCTGACTACTACATTGAGAATATTTACACATTAAATTAGTCCGTAACGAGAAAGAAAATGACTATGTGAATTATTACAATTTTTTTTTTTAATTTTTTTTTTAAAATAATGGAAAAAATGTATTTAAATTAATGTTTTCATGTGTCCTGTTATGGAGTTTTATAGATTAAATAGACCTTATAAATCATCAAAATTTTACTTTTTTTATATTTAAAATTTTAATAAAAAAAAATTATGTTGATTTTTAAAGGAAAAATAAATTTATTAGGTTTTTAAGTATTTAAATTAAAAATCTGCATAAATATATGTATATTTATACATAAGTAAATAAAATCACGTTTAGAAGAGGAAAAGAGATATCTGTCCTGGTAAATTTTAAAGAAAAAAAATAATTAAAAAAAAATGGTTGGTGAACCTAATTCACGTCCCTACAATTTATTAGACAGGTTGAAACGGACCATCAACACGGACCACGGACTTTTCTCTCTTTCTCTCATGGGCCGGGCTAGGGACGTGACGGGCTGGGTGACGGGAGGACTAGTCACGATGCCCCTGTGGGCGTTTGCAAGGCTGACGGGGTTGGGTTTTGGTGCAAATGGATTGATTTGAGGTTACACGATCTGGTTGAGTATTTTTACCTCAGACTTGTTAATTAGTTGTATGTAAAGGGTGAGGTGATATTGTTGAGTTATATTATTGTTTTTTAATTTTTTTTCTCAAATTTTTACTCGAGTGAAACATTGAAATATGTGAAAGTAGGTTAGGGTTGATTTAATTATTGCTGAAAAGAAAAATTAAAGGGTTGCAGTTAAGAAATGTGTAAAAAATATGTTTATTTTATAGAGTGGTTTTGAACTTTTAAGCTTGTTTTCTGTGTGGAATGGTGATGGAAAATGAAGTGAAATATTGAGAAATTTGATAATATTTTGTTTTTTATGGTTTTTTTTGTAATAAAATTTTATCTCAGATTAACTAGGGTTAAGCTTTGTTGATTTAATTATTTATAGTTAGAATGGGGTTGAGATTTTTAATTTTTTGAGAATTTTTTTGATAATTTTTTCGAGTAAAATATTAAAGATTTTAATTTTTGAAATTTTTCAAATTGAAAATATGATTATAAACGTCGTTTTGGATTACCCTCTTTACTTTAAAGTTCAATTTGAGTGAGTAGATGTTAAATAATAATTTTTTTAGAAATTTTTAATTAGTCTTAAATTAATTATTTTTTCTCTTCAGTGCTGTGCGAGAATATATTCCGAAGCTAAATTAAGGAAGTGCTTATTAATTCAACAAAATGTCAGCCCAAATAATTCTTCTTTTTTAATTTTTCTTTTTAAACAAGTCTTAAAGATTAAACACTTCCGGTTTCTAAAGAAACTTATTTCAAATTCGATCTTTTATTTACAATTTTTATATTATTATAAATTTTTTATTATAAACTTTTTTCACGGTTGAAAAAATAAATAAATAAAAAAAAAACAGAAGCGGCGGTCTGTCATTTTGGACACACGAGATTAAATGAGAAACATTCTCTTCAAGGACACAATTCATTTCTAAGAAATTTAATATCCAGAGTGGTGAATTAAGGCCACTTTGAAGGTAGAGAGAGAGACGCAGCGTTAGGTAATTGTGACTACGGACAGATGAACGGGCGTTCGTCTTAGATCGTGGGAATGGGAGCTTTGTGTAGGTGGAGTTTATTTAATCTAAGGAATGTAACAGTTAATATTAGCAAAAAAAATTAAACTGGGATGGAAAAGGTAAAATCAGATGAAGGATTTCATTTTAATTTTTTTATTTTTTTTTTAATATCAAAAATGTTGTCTACCGGTGTTTTTATGCTTGACTTAATGTGACCTGTTTTCATAAAAGGACATTTGGAATTGAAAATTGGAAATTGAAAATAACGATATAGCAAATTGAGTGACGAATTAAAAGAGGTGTGAAAAAATTTATGCATTTGATTAAAATAAATTGCGTAATAAAATTTCTAGTAATAAAAAAAACTTTGTTTAATATTAATTTAATATTAATTTAATATTAATTTAATATTAAGGTCTAAAATCGAAATTTATTTAGACCTGGACTAGGTAAAAAAAGTGATTGATGAGACAAGTTTTGATGGTGAGAAGAAAAATAAAGAGACCAGAAACGATGTTTGTATGTGTGTGTGTATGCAATATTGTGTTGATAAAACCTGATAGAGGTAAACAGAGGTCGAAAATTACGTACGAATCGTGAGAGACAACAGGTTACGAGCGGTCACCGGCAACAGGTGTGATTGGGGCACAATGAGCGTTTGGCACGGTGCGTTTCCCTGGCTAGCATGCTGATCAGCTGATGACGATGTGACCTGTTTGTCCGCTCACACGAACCAAAAGGGTTAAGTGCTTCTGTGGATGTCACGAATTTCAGTTTAAATCTGGAAAGGTTGTAATTATATCGCAACTTTTCAGCAAATTATTGGCCTCTCTTTGGCTCGAATTTCAATGAAGTGAAAAAAAATGTTCAAAATATTTTCCAAAAAAAAAATTCCCATCCCCCATTACCCATAACCCCCCTAAAAATTGTACGAAATAAATCTCCAGAGTAAATAAAATAAAATTTTATAAGTAACATAACACTTAATGTTTGTTTTCAACTCAATTTTTAACTTAGTTGAGTATCATTATCATCCATTTTTAAATTTTCCCATCAGAGTAGAAAAGTTTGTGAAAAGTGGATTCATGAGTCTTCTCCTGACAGCAAAATCAATATCGGACAGTAGTGAGGGGGCCACCAAAGTAATGAGCAACTGCGTGACCACACCCCTAGGACGACGAGTGTGAGACCCCTCGCACATGGCGTGGGTGTGAGAAGGGTGGGTCACTCAATCTGTTTTCCCATTCACGCGCCAGGGCGGGAAAGGGGTCGGTCCCCGGTGGCTGTCAACATGGGCATACTCAGATTGATGGGCGTGGGCTGGATAAAGGGTAAGAGTTGTTGTGCAAAGAGTCGCTTGCGGTTACATGCATCATTTTGTTTGATGTTTTTGGCGACAAGCAATTACTGAGTTTGTTCATTCGACCGGATCTAGGGTCCTGTGTTGGGGGGTTCGGTTATTAGTCTGTCGCGATGCATCATTTCTGTTTGAAGGGAATTTTTATTTTATTTTTATACTTTTTTGCGTTGGTCATTTCAAAATGTCAACTTTGGTTCATTGAGTGATGGCTGAATAATATGTTTGCGCACATAAATATATTTTTTTATTATTTCTTTGTTTGGGTCCATGAAAAATGCATCTTTTGGCAAAAGTTGTTTGCAATGGAAAAATGGGTGCATCGGTCACTGGTCATTGTGTGGTCAGTAGTCTGAACAAATCCCCACCTCTCTCCCGCTGTCCTCTTGTCCAAAGACACACACCATTAAATTTGCAGGCATTGGTCAGTGGTTTGTCATTATTCCCACATCATTACCCCCTTATAGTCCCGGGTCTGGGTCCAGGGGTGTGGGAGGAAGAGGTGGATGATGGGATAAAAAAAAATCAGTGACCATTGAGTGTCAGAGATTGAATTGTTGGCTTTTCAACTGTCATATTTATATTGAAATGTTGTTGAAAGTTTTATGTTTGCTAAGGTTGTTATTAAAATATTTTATGGTTTTCTTGTTTCGTGTTTGATTTGGGCCATATTTGACCCGTAATGACAGATGACGTCAATAAAATTTACGATTTTCCTCACTACGAGTTGCAGAGATATTAGTTTTATTTTATTTTTAAATTACTACCTGTATAATTCCTGCAAAAAATGAGAGCTTTGAGCTAAAAAATGTCTCGAGGAATTGATGCAACTTGAAATATAACTTTTTAAACATGTTTCAAATCAAAAAAGTCAGATCTATTAACGATTTTCACTGTGTGCTGAAAATGTTGAGGATTTTAAAGTGTTGAAAAGCAATTTGTACGCAATTTATAAAAGTTAAAATGGCGGTTTTACTTGTAATAAAAAAGTAAGGTTTATTTTAATTATGTGGAAAAGAGATTTTTTTTCTCGGCTTTCAACAGGCTTTTGGTTGGACGTGTATGTCGTGACTGGTGTAGGACTTAGTGACCCTAGAAATGGGCCTCGGTAAGGGGTGGACATGGTCATAAAGAAGTGTGGTGTCTAGTTTAAGTCGCAGTTTTTTGGTGGGTAAAATATTGCGGTGAAAAAATAACATGAAATCTACATTGAGTGCTGTGCTGTTTCTCATATCTTTGTGAAATCTTTTCGTGTTAATTGCATTAAGTGTTGGAAAGGAATTTTTCCGCTGCGGTTGAATCGAAATGATAAATTTCTGGATATATAAAAGGATTGACATTTTCCAGTGTAGTTTTATTTTTCGAAAAAAATAAAAGAAGAAGAAATGAAAAAAATTGTACAACTGGTTTAAAAATTGCTAAAGAGATTTTTTTTTTCTTAATTTTTTTTAATATATATATTTGTATTATTATTAACAATTTATGGCTTTTTTTGAAACTTGAAAGAGTAAATTTATATTTTCACAAAATTTGGAATTTATTTTTCTTTTATTGCTTGGAAATTTATTTTCTTTTCAAGTTTGGAAAGAAATTGAAAAAATAATTTAAGGAGTAAATGAATTTTTTTTCTACAAAAACTTTTTTAGCTAAATATATATATATACAAAAAGTGAAAGTCGCCATTTTTTATAATTAATAATATTTATTTTTAATCTTGAAAATAAAAAAAGGAAAGGAAAAAAAAATCAAATACTGTATGATATTTTTGGAATTGCATTTTTTTGGAAGCCATTTTTTTACTTATATAATTTAATTGAATTAAATTATAAAATTGATAAAATAAAGAGAAATTTGCATAAATTATCAAAGCTTAAACTATTTTTTTTTATTTTTTGTTTTTAAAATTTATAACTTAATTTTTTCTATTTCCATTTTTAAAAGAAAGACACATTTTTCTCAACTTTAGTGACCCGTAACAACACTAACATCCGTGAAACAAACAATGCAACGAATTTATAATGAAAAAAAGCCATTTTCTTATTACTTATCATGAATATTAAACAATTGATTGTCATTTCTACAAAGGATTATTTAACAATAATAAAAAGCTCTTATCAATTGAAGAAAGAGATCAGAAAATTGAATTTAACTGCAAAACTTATTATCAAATAAGAAGAAAATTTTTATTTTCTGTGCACATTGGTAGCTTCTATTTGCCTCCATAACCGGAAGTTGAGAAAACTGTGAGAAAAAATGACGCCCTTAAAAGATAAATGTAATATCCCAACATGTAAATATTATTTTCCAAACATTTTATCTATTTCTTATCTTAATATTTTTAAATTGCATATAATAATAATAATAATAATTAATTAATAATTAATAATAATAATAATAATAATAAAGCATCTTCAATAGAAGATGT
The DNA here is from genome assembly GCA_034687075.1 of Geophilus carpophagus. Classification (NCBI taxonomy): domain Eukaryota; kingdom Metazoa; phylum Arthropoda; class Chilopoda; order Geophilomorpha; family Geophilidae; genus Geophilus; species Geophilus carpophagus. The sequence goes on from JAQFZN010000542.1 coordinate 16,978, forward strand.
TTTCCAATGATACCAAACATAAAAAGTTACTGCAATGGTACCAAATAACAAAGAAAGGAAGGAAAAAACTTTTACACATGTATAAGTTACAGGTACTTACATTTATATAGAATAAAATATACGCAGTACTCAACGTATAGAAATGACAACAGCCTTTTATTTATTTTATTTTATTTATTTATTTATTATTATTATATCTCATCTCGTATTATTAGTTGAATGAATTATTTAAACGCCCACACATTTACTGGCCATTGTGAGAAAAGGTGGAACCTGAGGGAAAACGGCAGTTCTCATGGCTGCTTTTCAGTGCAATATTTGTAACTGAATAACTTGTCAATTGATGAGCTCTTAAATAATGCGTCGTTTAATCACACAGCAGTTTGTATTATTGCTCGACTAAACACGATAGGTATTGAAATAAAAACCAAGTTGAGAGCGAGTCCTTGAAAGGTCCGTGTCATGAAGCATTGTCTCTGGTCGGACTGGTGTTTGTGTGTAGATGGGCCTCTTCATTTTGACTGTGGGCATTGCGTTTTTTCTGCGAGGTGAACAGTTTGTTGCATCCGTCCACCGTGCAACGGAACATTTCCGGAGCATGCAGTTTCTCGTAGTGCTCCTTGAGTTGGTTTCCCTCTTGGAATTTCTTCTGGCAGAACTTGCAGGCCAGTTTTCCCTCATCGTCGGGGGTGGGCGCGTCCTCCTCCAGACTGAACGACAAGGGCACCGGCGTCGCTGGCAACGACGCTGCATTGTGAGGCGAGGGTGTGGCCGAACTGACTGGAGTTTCCACGTGCCCCATCTCTCCTCGGTGCATGGCCATCGGGGGTGGAATAAGCAAGCCCGGGATGAGATGTGGCGCCAGAGCTCCCAAGTGATTTGCTTGCAAAAGTCTCTCAGTATGGTGATTGTTGTTGAGCAGCGACTCGGCCAGAGCTGCTGGCAACTTGGAGTATGGGTCAAAACTCAGCGGCAAGACGGGTGGCTCGCCGTATATTCGGGCGAGGAACTCATCTCGGAGCGGGTGACTCACCAAGTTGGCGGCAAAGGGTGAGGTTTTATCGAGGAAGGCCTTGTCCGATGTGGAGAGCAACTTGCGGTGCAGGTTGAGGTTGGCGCTGTGGCGGTCGCGACTGCGCTTCGACGGGAAGGCGGCATTGCAACCCTCCACCGTGCACTTGTGCATGAGCTTGAGGTGCACGTTTTGGTAGTGGGTCTTGACGCCGAAGTGGTTCTGGAAGATCTTGCCACACGCAATGCAGCGTCGTGGGTTGTCCTTGTCCACGGGAATCTCGACGTTTCCCACGAGTGACGCGTCACGAAACGCCGGAAGTCCGGGAAAAGGTTGCGATTCGGAGAGCGGCGACGAGGGACTCGATCCGCCGCCCTGATGGGGTCCGAGGAAGCCGTCGATGCATCCCATTTTGGGACTCGAGTCACGATACCCTCCTCCTGGCAGCCCCATCCCTGCCAGGGGGAGAGCCAGCGCGTTTGGGAGAAGATGTTGCTGGCTTAACAAGGAACGCGATTGCAAAATGTCGCCAAAGTTGCCCTGCGACAGATTCTCCAATTGCTTGAGAGCGTTTTCCGAAGACTCATCGTAACTGCTCGTTTGATCACCATGGTTAGACGCATGCTCTGATTCGTCCACACCACTCGTCTCATGTTTTTCACGTTTGATTTTATCTAATGGAATCATTGGTGCTCGTTTTATACCACTTTGATTCGATTCCACTAAACTGTCTGTGCTTTTATCATCGTCCGATTTCCCATCAAGTCCATTATCATCAATACTGTTGTCTCCTTGAAGAAAAGTATCGCTCGAAGAATCATCTACATCCATATCGTCACTGGAGATTGTGTACCGATTTATGTCATCATCATCAGGTACCGCAGCACATCGAGTCGGGTTAAGACTCTTTCGTTTGCGTACTCCTTTTGTTATTCGCTGGTCGTCTTTGGAAGAAAGATTTTTCGGCAGATCCTCTTCCTCTTCATTGCTCGCATCTTCTCCTTCATCCGCATCACTTAGTCTCGTCCTTTTATTGAAATTCGGCATTGGGATCACGTCATCATTCGCATTGATATAATACGGCTGATCGTGTGCAGGGGAAGAAATGCTAGCTTTATCTTCGGGTGACCTGTTTCTCGGAGGTGGTGTCACCATATTTCGAATTGGAATCAGTCCAGGCCTAAATTTATCATGATTTTCGTTCGAATGCATTGATAAATTGGCAGGGTTTAACGAGTTCATTAGTGATTCACTTAACGGTAGATGTCCCAAACCAGGAATAAGTCCAGCAGCTAATATAATTGGATTGGGATTTGCAGACCGTCCGTCATGTGGACTGATTTTCCTCCTTAAATGTGGTGTGTGTAGTTTTGGGTTGGGGTTTGCACTATGGCGATTTCGACTTCGACGCGAACTGAACATCATATTGCATCCTTCAACTGTGCATTTATGCATTTCTCTCAAGTGCACTGCACTGAAATGGATCTTTAATGCACCCTTATCACAGAATGTCTTGAGACACACGTTACATTGTACGCGTTTTTTGCCTGATCCTGGATTAGTGACCATTGTGCTCAAAACTCCAGGGTTCCATCGGCGTTTCATAGGATTTGCAGATTTGCGTAAATGTTTTACTTTACGCGATGCATATACTGAATCGATAAGGGCGGTGCGACTCAAATTGAGTGCCATGTTGCTGTCGTCGTCAGACCCACCATCAGTGGCACTCAAATCGGAAGTAGCCATCACAGAACTGCTGCTCGAATTTACTAGCGAAAGAGCCATGCTTTGCGGAGGCATTATGGGCATACTCGATATCGGAGACGTCACTGCCATTGTGCTCAATCCCAAAGTCGAGCTAGGAAGAATTCCTTCCGGAGGTCTGGAATCTGGACTAAGTCTCTCTTTCCGGAAGTCGTACGGTTGCATACTTTGAAGCCGGTTAAGCGGAGACACGGCCAATGGACTAGTTGAATTAATTGGTGAACAAAAACTATGTTGCGAACAGCCATTTGGCGACAAGTTGTGAGCTCCCAATGACGTTGGCAGTGTGCTTGATCCACCATTAGTCCCAGTAGACACCCCGGGTAGTCGCATATTTTTATGACTGGAAGTCACTAGTGGTGGAGGTGGCTGCGATGATGTGTGGTGGGTGCCCTTACCTGATGATGTATACGTGTAAGTGTCACGAGTGGTTATTGTTGAACCCGTAGATCCAATCACTCTATTGGTTCTCTCAATGAACTTTTTGATATCGGATTCGGCTCTTGGTGGATGCATTATGCAGTCTAATGGCCGCTCGTTGTTATCTTGCAAAAGAATCTGCTGCGCGATCGCTTTGGTTTCACCGAATCGCAAAAACTGTTGCAGGATTAAAGGTTCTTCCTCGCGTGTTGCAATTGTCCAACGATCCAATACAATTCCTTGGCTGTCCTATTAAAATATATAAAAAAAAATAAACACTGTTTTTAGTTATGTAAATAAGTTTTAAATTTGAATATTTTATTTCATCTGAATCTTTTTTTTAAAGAAAAAAGTGACAGAAAGGTAATGTTTTCAACAATATTGACCTACGACCTTAGAGTGAAAAGGCGGTATGGCACTGGTCTACTTATCTGTGGAGATTAGAATGAAGTGAAAACCCTTCTCGATAGTCCTTGTCGTATTTGACAGGAGGAATTGAGAACAACCACGCCCACATTTCAAAAGTGAACGGGCTCGAAAAGATTACGTGCCGAATCGAGCTGTCATAACGTCATTCTTAGATTATGCGATGTCGTGACAAATGTTGGGAGCAAGGTGAGAGAATCGTGACAAAATGGAAGTAGAAGGACAAATTCGACAAGAACGCACTTGAAAACAATTACGTAACACTAAAAAAGGGTTTGACATCGCACCTGCTTAACGTTTGATCGTTAAAAATTAAAATGTAAACAACAACCTTATTTTCGTGTTGTAAACTTTGGTTTCTGTGTTTTTTCAAGTGTCTTTGAAGACATAAACTAGGTGGGAAAAATGCAAACAATTCGTGGGGGGTTTCACGAGTTTAGTAACTATCAAACCCTTTCAACATCCTACGGCTAAGCCTTTCCGTTTTGCTTTTTTGGGTGTAACATTTGTTAGATAATTTTTTTTATTTTTTATTTTTTATTTTTATTTAAAAAAAGGTTTAACTCAGTCCATCTGTAGGGAGTCTTTGAAATGTTTGTTCTACGTGGGGAAAGACAGGGCGGAATGTTGGCTCATTGCCTTCTCAACACCTGACCGAGAATAAGGAAAGGCGAGTTGAAGATGAATTTTAAATACAACACATGTCTCAATTAATTTATAAATAGCTATAGGAAAACGGGACAGTGAATGGCCCTATTTAAGAATTTAAATTTAAAGAGATTTATTAAATAATACCTAATTTATTAAATTTATTAAATTGTTATTAAATATTATTAAAATGAAAAAAAAATGAAATAAAGGGTCGTTGATGGTAATTATGTATTTCCAGGGGGCACCAAGGCCTCCTCAATTTCTGATCTCCTGCTGGCGGGCTAATAAGGGCTAATATGACCGGCTTTACTGTCCCATGAAGGTGACCACTAGTGAATTTTGATGAGATTTGCAGGTAAGATGGTGGTGTGGGTCAGTGTACTTGGCTCGAGTTGAGCAGGGGGTGAGAGAGGACGTCATCATGTTGATGGATCTTCACGAGCTGCATTAGCATGATCAATCACACCCACTGACAGACCCTGTTTTATATATATTTTTTGTGGTTTGGAGGTTGGTTGTTAAGGGGCTGTAATATTAGTTCTCTGTCCTTGTTCCTTTTTTTTGTGGGTTGCATTTTTGAGACACAATTTCATTAAGATCACGCTGGGACGCTCGGAGCGCGGGGGTGTGGTTACAGGGGAGACAAGAAGACGCCCAGCCGTGGTGAGTTGATCAAACGCGGCTGACGTCTTTTGATACGCTCGGGGGTGGCGATGTCACAAATGAGTGGGCTACAGACAATGCGCCATAAAACAAAGACGGAACTAACTCGACGCTCGCAGGCACCAACTCGAGTGATGAGCTCACCTGCTGTCGTGCACCATCTTTTAAATGTTGTTTCTGCTTTAATTAAGCCCGAACGCTTAATTAGTGTTCAACTTATTCACAATTGGTGCGAAATTTAACAAAATATGAAATTATAAAATTTTATTTATTTATTAAACGACTTTTGCAATTAAGATTAGGTCAGGGGATTTATTGGAAGTTTAAGCCTGAAATGCGTTAAGTGCTATCTTTAAAAATGGTTTCCGGAAGTCGCATGGGAGAAGAAGCAAGAATAAAGAAGGGAGTGTATTTAGGAGGTTAAAAGAGGTGTGCGGTGAGGTCGGAGGGCATTTTTAAGGGTGTCGAGCGTTATTTAGACGCGGTAAGGGACCAAGTTGTCTTTTCCGGACGCTTGAACAACGCAATGCTAGCGTAGCGAGGCGTCACACGGACTCGCAGATTTATAGTTAGCCCTTAAATGTGCCACTTGGAAATGATTTAGTTTGTCCATTCCACTTTCCCCAAACACACATTTTGTGGCCGAGGGGGCTCCCTCGATTCTGAGTGGTGTATGAGAAGAGCGTGATTTATTTGAACCTACCACTGCTGACTGGTGGCGCTTGAGTCGAAAAGTGACAAACTGCTTGCACACGCCTTATAGCAGAGTATAAGGTTTTTTCGTTATCGCCACAAGCACGTCCTGTAGGTGCGCCATTTAACGAGCTCCGTTCACCACCAATTGGTTAATGTCATACGATAAAAAGTCCTCTCTCGGGACGTGTCTCTGTCCAATTTGTGCCAAATGACCCCTCGCTGACCGCGCCCCCGCTGCCCATTGCTGATTGCAGTTGAAAAATGGAAGCGCCATTCATTACCATCATCCGTTACGACTTGTCGTGTTATTGTGACACAGCCGTGTTTTCATTCCGACATGCATTCATCTTGTAAATGTTTACACGCCATGAAACGTGAAAGTTATATTATTGAGGGGTTGGATGTTTTTCTTTTTTCTTTCATTTTTCGAGACCTGTCAGTTTTCAACTTTGTCATTCCTGGTCATTAAATTGTAGGCGTGAGAGAAATGGGTTCAGGTGTCATATCTGAAAATACCTTGAAAAGCGGTTGCAAGTGCTTGTCAAATTTTCAATTTATTCACCTCGACATCATATAGAAAAGAGAGAAAGAGAAGCAAGGGACGTTGTGTTGGAGGGCGGCTGGCTCGCTTGGTGGGGGTGTGGTGTGGCTCACTTTAAAATTGAATGCTGTCATAGTTGCAAAATCCATCACACCAGCACCGACCAGACCCCAGAATGCTGTTGTAAGCACAACGTGAAATGCAACGCCCGTTTTATACCGTTTATATATCGATGGAGGACGCAATTGGACCGTGCTATAGTGCACCGGAACAGAGAAATGGAAATGGGAAGGACAGGCCAGGGGAAACTGGTACTGATTGATAGATAAAAAGAAAAAAGAAAATAGAAAATGCCATAAACCTTCGCTTAAAACAATAATCAATGTTGAAATGTTTAATGATGTGTCTATTTCATCATTTTCAATCGTTAATTCATTTTCAACTTGTAATAATTCCATTGATTCCATAATTTGTAATTATTTTAATTGCTAATTGCTATATTGTGCAAATTTCTTACCTGAAGGATATAGCCACGAGCGTAATCTTCATATTTCCATCCGAACCCATGAAGCACTTGTAAAACTTCCTCGTGTTGCAATACGCTGAAAAGCCGGTCCAAAAGGATCTTGAGACGGATGGGGGTCGCTTGGCAACCGTATAACATAAGACTCGCGATGTCGAACACGATATTCGGATGTACGATTTCAACTTGAGTGCAATTGTATAGATGACGAAAACCAAGTTTGTCCAATGCTAAAAGTAAACAAAACAAGAAAACATTTAAAAGGTGTGAACAATTGGAGATATTTTTCAAACAGAAAAACACAAAGTTTGACAGCAAAATTCGTCTATAATTAGGGTGTAGTTGAAGGGTCCACCACTCACTCCATTTGTCAACTCTGGGAGTTAATTTGCTGTCAACAGGAGCAAGTTGGAATTTGGTCGAAAGAATTCGATTTTTTTAAAAAACTTTTATCTTTTTTACAGGGCTTTTAAGGTCTAAATTAACTCAATAAACTGTTGGAATTTATAGTGAAACACAGGTGAAAAATAGACAAAGGTGCGTATTTGGCAAAGAGGAGGTGATCTTTAAACAAAAAAAAAAGAAAAAGAAAAGTTTGTGTCCTGGCGCCAAATTACAGGGCTGCTCAGAACCCCCGCAGGGAGGCGCCCCTCAAACATAAAACAAAAGTACAGGTCTAGGGGGCGGAGAAAGTCGGAGTAAGGACAATTATGGTCTAGTAGTAATGAGACATTCCTGCGAGAGAGAGAAAGAGAAAGACACCTCCGGTTGGAGAGAGCACTCGAACTGAATACGAAATGAGATTCCCGCCTACACCAACACAAGCCACCAGGCTAAAGACAGTGGAGGTGTATTATAGAGCGAATTAGCATGAGATAAATCAGGTGGAGCTCAGGTGCTCCGAGGGCTTCGGTTTTAATTTGTCCGCTTGATGACTGGCCATTAAGGCTTCTGGCTAACACGAGACTGGAATCGGCGACGACTCATTTCACACCACCCATCTCCCCCCTCTCCTTCTTTCCACTTGTTTATTTCTTGTCCTATTAAATGAATTCCCCTATAACTGCCATGTTGCGTAACAATTCCAAGAGATTTTGTATGAAATGTATTTGAAATTTTAAAATTTGCAATTTGAACTGACTCGAAATATAATTTGAGTAAGCTTTCTACTTCTTTACGTGTATTTATTGATCACTTAAGCATTTTATTTGTTCGGGTTCCACTAAAAGTGCAGTAAAGATTGCGCGGTGGGACAATTTGCTTTGGATTATTTCTGGTTTTATACGATAGCTATTTACATAAACTGACCCACAGATGGCCCGTAGGGACGAAATGTCTTTGACGATTGATTCATGCGAATTGTTTAGAACTGTAATTTGATGGGTCGGTAAAGGTGGGGTAAAAATGGGAACGGGGGCACTGAAAAATGTGCAACTGGTGGTTGTTGTCGTGAATAGAGTCGATTACAGTGATTGTAATGGAATTGCAGTGCTGTGAGTTGTAGTTATTTTTAGGGAGGGGTGGGTTGGATTCAAGGGTGGACAATTGGCGGGTTTGGTGCGGAATGATATGTGGGACATGCTGTCACACCAGCAATGCGGTGGCCTGCAGGGGTGTGCAGATGGGACCTCCTGTCATTCATCAGACAGACCTGTAATTTACACTGTTTTCTCGGAGGTTTTAGCAAAGGTAATTTGGTTTGTGCAATGGACATGGGAGGGGGTTGTTAAGGGGTAAGATAAAAGGACAAGGATGGGTTTTGTTTCGAAATAAAATGAGAAGGTGGGTTTTTATTGGATGAATTTTTGTTTGGTTGAGCAATATTGATTCTTGTGGTGCAAAACACCCTCGCAAACAAGTTTGAGTTTACTAATGAAATTTGCATAGGGAGGCAATATTGCTACTCTGTACTCGACTCTGGTCCCATTTATCTTGCATTTCCCATGCGCACAAAAGGTTAAAATGGAAACGATACTAGAAAAAGAAAAAAATTCCCTCTAAAGAAAGGGATCAAGGGGAAAAAAATCAAAATGATCTAGGCCAGAGAAGAAATTTATTGTATTGAGGGTATTATAAAATGGAAACAATAATTGGATATATTTTTCATCTGCAATAAATTAAGGGAAATGTTGATAAGTTGGAAAAAAATTCGACATTTGTACGAATCAGTTCGTGTGTCTGTCTTAGGATTATATAATAAAAAAAATGGAGAGATTAGAGAAATGTATATAAAAAATGGACATGTTGTCACGGGACTTAATTTCCTGTCGTTGAGTTGTTTTATCATGATACTCAGTTGGGAGAAAGCTAAGATCAGTGTCATTGAGGGATATCCTAAAAGCATTGACCCAAATAGTTAAGTTGTAGAGGTGAAGGAGGAGGGAGGGAGAAGAAGTTAGGAAAGAAAAAATAAATTGTTGATAAATAAAAGCAATTTAGGCTATAGAAAGTGGATGATTAAAATGATGTCATAAAATAATTAAAGCTGAAGGGTGGGATAAATTTGTCTTTGTGACGTCATTTGATGAGTCAAAGTGGATTAGTATGTCGCTTCCACGATTAGATTTATACTTAAAGAGCAGGTGGTAAATGAAAAATGGTGTCAACTTGATGGGTGTTAACTCTTTGTTTATCAGTGTGGGTGATGAAGGCAAATTTATGGGGGGTAAGATTCATAGATAGATAAAATTTAATATTACAACTTGTTGGAAAGTTGAAATAAATTTAGTTTATTTGTTGTGTAACAACATGTGGCAGCCGATGGTTACCGATATCATTACAACACAACAATTTGCTCAATTTTGCCCCTGGTCAGTTAATCCTGGTTAGTGATTACTTGTCCAATAATATGTTATTCTGTGTAATAAAATGCTCTTCGAGACCAAATCGAGTAGACGATCATTAAATGATAACGATTGGTTTTATCGTTAATTTACGATCTATGTTAATTGGAGCACATTTTGTATGAAAAAGTGTTTTACTCACTTTTTGTTCAGTGTAAATAAAAGCAAAATGGCTGATTTTCAATTTAAAATTGAAGTAATTAAATTATTTCACTTGACCTAACAACAAGTAGATATCTAATGTTTAAATTAGGTGTAAATATGAGATGATCATCGAAGAGTTGTCACGAACAAAAGTATAATTGATGACTAGTTATCATTATGAGTGCGGGGGTGTAATGAAAGGAAGAAGAGGCAGGAGTGTTGGGGTTTGAGGGGAAACATCTCCTGTCAACGCAGCCAAGCAGATTATCGCCTCCAAATTAAACCTCGATTCTGACCTTTTCACAACACACAATGGACTTGGTTGGTGGTCGATATCTTGGCACCCCACCATATTGAATTTTTCGACAGTGTCACCAAGATATGGTACGGTAGCAACTCCATTCATCGTGGGGTCTCCTCTCCTCCCTCGCACCCCTCATCTCTTCACAACTGTCATCCGGGCTCCGTTGTGCATCTGGCGGAAGGTGAGACTGAGGTTATCACGCAAGGGGGTGTTGGTGGGGGAGGAGAATATTGCGAGATATAATACAAGATGCGAATTGCAGAAACCTAAACCTGTCTGAAGAAGGGCAAATGTGTAAGGGAGCTTTTGTCCTCTCATTTCTTGCCATGACGGCAGCTTATCGACTTGTCAGGGGCCCAAATGGGCTTGTATATCGCGTCCACTTCACTTTCTCTTTTCTTCGATATAAAAGACATTTAAAAAGGGAGCAATTGATAAAGAAATTTTTTGTTTTAACCGGAAAAGTGAAAAAAAAA
>JAQFZN010000543.1:0-27421 GCA_034687075.1 Geophilus carpophagus
AAAATTTTTGCATCACGATCGCATTTTACATTATTTCTGTAACTCGAATTTTCTACATCTCGAATTTTTTTTGGTGACTTAGGGAAGTTCGACTGTAGATTAAAAAAACAAATTAGATTTTATTTTTAAAATGTAAAAAAAAAAATATAAAATGAAGGTGTTGGTAATGATTCTGTAGATGAATATATTTTTCCTGTTCTACAATAATTTTTACGGGTCATTAGACATGAATGATACTAAGCGGAAGATTGCTGTAGGTTATTGTAATGAAAGGTTTTTAACTTTAGAGAAATAGAGCAGGACTGTTTCAATATGGGAGTTTATAAAAAAATATAAGAAAAGATTTTGAAAAAAAAAATGAAATACGTTGGTCATGTTTTAGTTGAATACTATTGTGTTATTTGAAAGTTACTTTCGATTTGTTTTTTTATTTTATTTAAAAAAAAACGTTATTTCCGCCATGATTTTGAAATTGCGATAAATTTCCGTTATTTACTTATTAATTTAATTGCTTTAACAGAGTTGTGCATATGAAAGCCCAGTGTACATGAACCTTCCTTTACATTCACCTCCAACACCACCATCACCTACAGAAAAAGACTCACCTACAAGAATTCTGACTAATAATTGGGCTGAATATGAATCTTCAAACGGAAGGAAATTTTATTTCAACAGCATCACCTGTGAAAAATCATGGAAACCTCCAAGAAGGCGGAGTGAAAAAGTGATAATTTTAATATATCTAGAAATATATTTTGATAAATTAATCTAATCTTAAATGAATTTATCTAAAGTACACATTTTTATTTTTGAAAATGTAGATGAGTTCGTGTAGCAGTGGTGAAAGTAGTCCATGGCCTGACAGAAGCGATTCATCCTCCATAAGTCCTACCTTTCCCAGCAATACTTCTCTGGCGTTGCCAACTGGATGGATACAATCATACGATGAAGACGTAGGAGAAATTTGCTTTGTGAATGATATAACTAAAGAAAAGGTGATTGCGAAAAACGGAATAAGTTAAAATTGTCAATTTGCTGATTGTCGTGATGGTCGAGTCAGGAAGTTGTTAATTGAAAATATGATGTACAGGAAATTGATGATTGCAGTTGATAATATTTTTTATCAACATATAATTTGTTAATAGTATAATGCATGATTTGTTGAATGGATTTTAAATGTTTTTTCCTTTTTTAGTGGTATTCATCAACAGATTCACAAGGGAGGATTTATTATTATAAAGAAAATGCGTGCGAGTCGTTTTGGCAGCTACCAGAGGTTGTTTTAGCTGAGGTATTTGTTAACATAAATTGAAATATAGGTTAATTTTTATTTATTAATATATTTTTAAATTGCAGAATGAAAATGGTAAAAAAAATGAGTTGTCCCTGTCGGCAGCGAGTTCGCCTTCTGATGTGGTTTTTAGTCCTGGCGACAGTCCTGTCACAAGTCCTCAGCCGCGTCGAATGACTTCTCATTCACGTCCTTCATCTGTGGCTGACCGGAGAATGAAAACACGTTCGATGGTGCTTCCAGATTCAAAGTGGGTCATTATTATTATATTGTTGACGATGCGGACTCATTTGGATGATTAATATTATATTTCAATTGTGTTTAATTAGATCGTCAACATTACCAAGGAACTATTCTGGACAGTGGGGTCAGCAATATGGTGGTTTTTTAAAAACAATAAGGCAGGGAATGGTTAATAAAACGAAGGTGATGGAAGGAGGAAAAAAATTGAGGTATGAAATGGAGTTTGTTAAATTATTTTTAAATGAATTAATTAATTAATTTGTTTATAGGAAAAATTGGAGCCAATCTTTTATCATTTTATCTGATATTTTTCTTGTCTTTTATAAAGATATGAAATGTGCACAGATGGTAATTTATTTTTATTTTTATAAATTAATATCACATGTTGGATTAATTTTTTTAAATTTAGAAACCAGATGCGCCCGGGTGTAAACCGGAAATCTGTATTGATTTAGCTGGTGCTCTAGTCGAATGGAAACCTGATAAATCGAGCAGGAAAAATGTTTTCCAAGTAAATTAATTAATTTTATTGTAATTTTAATTTTATCGTTTATTTATCTATTTTATTTTGATTTTAGATTAGCACCGTTCTTGGTTTACAAGTTTTACTGCAAGATGATTGTGCGCAAACGAGTACCGAATGGTTTGAAGCCATACGTAGTGCCATCATGAAATTGGTAAGAGTTTATTCGAATTTAATGAATGTTTAGGAGAATTAATATCTTTAATTATTGTACATTAGCCATCAGGTTATTCTATAAACTCGTGTGCAGCTGTGAACAACAGTCACGAAAGCGATTTGTCATCACCTGATGAAACCAAAAAATCGTACAAAATTACTCGCAGTCAGTACCAGTTCTAATACACAATACATAAATTAAACACAAATTTTAATGTAAAATAAATTTTATTTTCAAGAATTTAAAACGTCAGTCAGTGCTGAGGAACTCGACTTGACCTCTGCAGAGCGGAAAACGAAAATTAAAGATAAACTACTTAACTTTTTCCTCCGGAGGCCAACTATGGAAAGTCTTAGAGAAAAAGGCATCATTAAGGGTAAGTAAATATTTTTTTAAATACAGAATACTATTTAGAATGTTTTAATTTATTTTATTTTTAATTTTTTTATTTCAGAGGAACCAGTGTTTGGTTGCAATCTTCAGAATTTGTGTTTAAGGGAAAAAGGATTGGTTCCTCGTTTTGTACAAAAGTGTGTCAGTCTTATTGAAGAAAATGGTAATAAATTAATAAAAAATAATTATGCATTAACTCAATGCAATCTTCTGATGTTAAGGTTTATTTATTTGATTTGTTATTTTTATTTTTAGATATGAAAGCTGATGGATTGTATCGAGCAAGTGGCAATTTATCACAAGTACAGAAAATCAGATTTCAAGTTAATCAAGATAACCTACGTTGTTTGGAACTTGAAGAAGACGTTCACGTTTTAACCGGAGCTCTTAAAATGTTTTTTAGAGAATTAAAGGAACCATTAATACCATTTAAAATATTAGAAAAATTTCTAATTGCTATAAGTGCGTTTGCTTTCTATGTCGATTTAAAACATTGTTTATAATGTTAATTTTATCTTTGCAGTGATACCAGATCGTGTAATAAAATTACAAAGGTTTACGGATTTAATTTCTATCTTACCAAAAGCTAATTATCACACATTGAAATTTCTTCTACAACATCTATTGAGGTTATTTATGAAATTAATTTTTATCTAAATTTGATTTTTATATTAATTTAAATTTATTTTTGATATTTATAGGGTTACAGAGTACAGTGACCATAATCGAATGCATATACAGAATATGGCCATTGTATTTGGGCCTACGTTAATGTGGGCTGAAGTGGAATCAAGTAATTTGGCGTTGGATGTGATGACTCAAAATCAAATCATCGAATATCTTTTGCTCGAGTTCCATACGATTTTTAGGTGACGTCATAAAAGGTATAATTTATTATTTTATTTTTTTCTTAAAATTAATTTTTCGAAATTTTTACTGTTAGTTTCATCAAATCAGGAAACGAAGTTACGAAGTTCTTTAATTCCATGATTTTTATTCACGATTTCTTCCTTTACCTCTGTTTCTGGCTTTGTTTCAGACATTTACAGTTTTCGTTGGTCCGTTTTTCATTTTTTCAATCCAATTAATTAAACATTGTGTGCCTTAAAATGCAATGGGTCAGTGCCATGTTGTCGAATGCTATTGATGCTCAGATATAAAAAAAACATTCCGTTGTCGTAAATATCAGTCAGGAAGATTTCGGTTGTTTGTGATTGTACTTAGAGAGATTGTATATTTTTTAAGTTGTGTATATTGATCTATATTTTTCTGGTTCCTAGTATTAATTGACTTTCTTTAATTATAATTTAATTGCATTCCATTGCGTGTATAAAATACTCATTTTTGGGAAGTTTACTTAGGTTTTTTCAATGCATTTTTCCCAGTGAAATTATTCATTTCATTTGGTTGTAACGTGGTATTGTAAGATGATGTATCACTGCAACTTCAAAAATTAAGGAAATATATACAAAAAAGGTTTGAAATATTAAAATGTAAATAATTGATAAAGGAATTTAATGTTTTAACTGGTTTAAATCAATTGTATAATGAATTACTGCGTGATTTGAGTTGAATGGTTAAAAGTTTTAACCTTTTTAATGTTCCATATACATAATATTGTTAAATAATATTCGGTGTTGAATTAGATGTGTCAAAACTTTATTAAATAGTTCTAAGTATATAGTTTAATTTGGTGAAATATAACTAGCAATAGAAATGAATTTTCTTTGGTCATTTAAAACTATGTGTATTACATTCCATTTAAATAATTATTTATTAGTAATTTGATTTTAAGTTAGCTGTAATTAGGTGATGTAAAATGGGTTGTGAAACATTTTTTTTGGTTATTCATAAATGACATTGAGGAAATGCATTTATTATTTTAGAATTTTCTATTAATGTTTATTTTACTTAAACTAAAACAAAAAATAATACTGTTAATGTTATCAATGATTAATCTACTAAAAATTAGTTCAATGATAAGGAATTTAGTTCACATTTTAATATGTGAACCAGTTTATGTTTATACGATAAATGTTTGTATTTTTTTAATGAAAATATTATTCTAAATTATTAGTTATTTTTGTTTTAGATCTTTGATCTTATGATCACTAAGCTTTTGGTTAAACATTGAAAAATTATATTAATGAGTCATTAACCTAATAATCAGTCCAGGTTAACTACATTTTTTCAAAATTGTTTGAGATAAAACCAATTATAAGGTCATTTATCAATGATTAATGATTTAATTCTTAGTTTAAAATGTCATTTAAGGTTTGTAACCTGCTTCTTAATCCAAAAATCTGTTTTTATTTTTTATTTTTTTTTTAAGAATTGAGAATGGCGTAAAATTTGATGTTCATTTATGATAACTTAAAAATTCATGTTTCGATAACCTTACGACATACAAGTTTAATAGTTGTAAATTTAAAACTTGTTAAGTATGTGAGGATTAGTGTTTCATTTAGTCATTTAGGCATTTTGTGTCATTTCAATACTTGGTGTAAAAATGCAATACATTAGCTTTTTTGTTTATTTTTCAAATTGATCGATGAAGTAAAAGAAAATGAAATGCCTTCAGCTTTCAATTTGAAGTAATAATTTTAATGTTATCATAATTTTTCAATTCCTAATACGAAATGAAAATATGAAATATAAATGAAATTTGATTCTGTCCATGGTTTTTGAAATGACACTATTTTCTCAAGTGGTAAAAAGATTTTAAAATAAATAAATAATAAATGTAATAATATTTTTTTTTGTTTGATGCAGATTTCTATTTTACTAATTCAAAGTTTTCTTGATTGTACAGTCAGTTTAACATCTATATTTTGTTCTGGTTTATGCTCAATTTGAAAGTATATTCTTGTATGCTGACAAGTGTAGGAATAGTTTGCCACAATTTTATAAAGAACCGATTTTTAGCATTTGTAAGATGTTATGAAAGCGTGACTGTTGTGTAAAGAAAAAGTGTTATTCATTGAGCGGAGAGCATATGATTTTTATTTTTTAAATAGATATGTCATTGCTCTTTCAGTATTACAATTTGGTTGTGGTGTTAATTAAATCTTATAATTTGTAAAATAGTTCTGTACAGTGTTACATTCTGGGAATAAATCCATTCGAAGTTCACATATCTTGTTTACGTTTATTTCCTGTTACTTCCTAAAGAAAATTTTCGAGATGTAAATTTTTCACTTCTACTGCTACTATTAGCAGTTTTGTGCGTATTTTTGGTTAAAACTGTACAAATATTGCCTTGCTGGTACCTAAAACATATATATTTGTTTAAAATTTAATTCATAATACTAAATAACGAATTTTACGAACCCTAATTCATTTTCGTCTAATGGATCTTTGGACAATAAAATGTGGATAGTTTGCAGTTCTCGGACTACTTTCAACCTACAATTGAAATTTTTTTTCGAAATAATTCGATATAAAATTGTAAAAAAAAAAAGTTAAGTGATGGTTAGTTTACCGATCCAATCCTTCTAATTTGGGTTCCCATATTTCTTCAATTCTAGAAAGTAATAAAAATTTGTTTAGTTAAGTACAATTAAGTATATACACATATTTTATTATATTCACTTTTTACTTCCTATTTTCGTCAATTGATGGACTGTCTAAAATTAATAATAAATCGTAAATATTAAATTATAAAAAAAAGTATTTTTTTATTTACTTTGTGTTTTCTTTTCATGATTTCAACACAAGTGACAGTTTTTGCTACTCCACTACTTGTGCCACTGAAAACCATTTGTTTCATCGAGTTCTCCTACGTTCAAATAAACAAAATGTAAAAATGAAGCAACGATTACATTAATGAAATAAAAATTTAATTTTCAAAATTAACCTTGAATTGTCCCATCGAATAGCCTATAATTTTATTCAGTTTAGTTCCACCTTTTACTTTAATGTGTATGCAGTTAGCATCTAATTGTGCAAAGGGAAGAACATCCTCTTCTTCGATAACTTCGCCTTTAGTGTAATTCTCCACTGAAATAAAATTAAAAAATACAAATTAAATCAATAAAGTATACTGATATTAATGGATTAGTTTTAATGCTTACTTTTAAAATTTGTTGGATACAAATTTATAAACAACAAATTGTTACGCCACGTTATTGGCTATATAGCTTTGTTCATTGGCTAGAACATGAGCTAGAATGCACTGGGACTGGTCATTGGTTGTGCCTATGGATACGACAGTCATGTATTGCCATGGCGTCGACAAATATTTTCTATAAAACGAATTATTACAGTAAAAAGAATAAACCTATTAAAATATTTTTAAAATAATTAATTATAAAAAAATAAACAAAAAAAAGAATAATTTGTATTTTTTGCTATCTTTTTATCGCGGTCCTACTGCCTCGTAACCATCTCAAGCGATGGTTTAAACGCATTATGGGATTGCTCTTGTTAGGTGGGGTTTAGTGACGGGTTTGTAATTTTGCTTTTAAATTTAAGATATAAACTCGATCTGTAAAATATCTTTACTTTAAAATAATTACTAAACACTGTAGTATTAGAAAATGTAAATAGATTTATATTATTGAATTTATTTTAATGTTAATTTAAGCGAAATATGTAAGTAACCTCCACTGCTCCTCCCTATCTCATTAGCCTGGCAGTGGGTAAAATTTACAATTTACTAATATTTAATTGTTGTTAGTGTTCATAGTATGGCTCCGGCGCTAAATACTCAAGACCCAGTAGCACAAATGAATGCCTATCGCTCTTTTGTGTCGATGTTAGTCGATCCTGGTGCAAAAGATGAAAATAAATTGAAAGCAGCACAAGAATTAAGTGAAAATTTTGAGGTTTGTTTTTAATTTTGTATACCAATTTTTATTATTTTTCTTTAATTAATGTTTATGTTTAAATATTTTTATATAGACAATTGTTGCATCGCCCCAATATGCATCTTTTTTGGAACACGCAATGAAAATATTTTTAAAGATATTACAAGAAGGAGAGCCACACTTTTATGCAGAACTCAGTGTACAGGTTACAATTGTTAATTAAAAAATAAATTTTTAAATAAATTATAGTCTTAATCGTAATGCAGAATGATGTAAATTTAAATCTACACACGAGAGAGTACCCAAATTTATTTGGTCGAACCTTAATGAATTTTTTGCTGATAAGATCTGACTGCATATTATTTTAAAATTTTTGATTTTTATTTAACATTTTTTAAAATGATTTCTAATTTTACAAATTGGATTTTATTTTGCAGCAATTAAGGAAATTAATTTTGGAGATTTTACATCGGATACCTCCGAATGAACATCTTCGGCCTTACGTTAAACCGATTTTAACGTTAATGTTTCATTTATTAGAGGTATAGAATGAAATGTTATGATTTATACGATAATAAGTTTATATAAAATATGTTTTTAATTTTGTTTTTAGATTGAGAATGAAGAAAATGTTTTGGTTTGTTTGCGAATTATTATTGAATTACATAAGCAGTATCGACCCCAATATAATGCTGAGGTTTGTGTTTATATTTATTTTGTTTTGTTTTTAAGTATAAATAATTTTTTTTAATTCATTTTTGTTACTAGATTCAGCATTTTCTTCAGTTTGTCAAAAGTGTTTATAGGGATTTACCAAGTCATTTAAATAAAATATTTGAACCAAGAATGCCTATTAAGATAAAAGATTTGACTGAAAATATCGCTGATCCAACATTGCAAGAAATATACACAATTACAACAATACAAACTGAAAGAAAAAATCCTGATGGCACTATTATTTCTGTAAGTTTCAAAAACAGTAAATAACTAAAAAAATAAAAATTAATAATGAAATTTGAAATTCTTTTTAATTTTATAGTACAATTTAATTCCCAAAGCAGTGTTGTCACTTAAAGTTTTGGCAGAACTTCCCATAATTGTAGTATTAATGTATCAATTGTATAAACAAAATGTGCAGCAAGATGTTGCTGATTTTATTCCTCTAATTATGAACGCAATCATACTTCAACCATCATTACAGCACAGGTATTAAATAAAATTCAATGAGTTTAATTATTGGATTACTGTAATATCTTATTCTATATTTATTACAGATCCAGCATTCATTTCAATAAGGAAGTTTTTGTGGATTTTGTCGCTGCACAAATCAAAACATTGAGCTTCTTAGCTTACATAATTAAAATTTATCAAGTAAATTTCATAAAAAATTGTTTTTTGTTTGCAGTGAAATTTATTTATTTATTTATTTATTTATTTATTTATTTGTTACTAGGATGCTGTTGCACAATACAGTGCTCAGTTGGTGAAAGGATTGCTTGGATTGCTTACATTATGTCCGCAAGAAGTTGCTCATTTACGAAAGGAATTACTTATTGCTGCTCGTCACATTCTAGCAACTGATTTGAGAAATAGTAAATTATTGTTTATTTGTGTAATGCATGAACAATTTTATTAATGATGTGCGTTTTTTTAAATTTTTTTTTGTGTAGAATTTGTATCATGTATTGATAAGTTATTCGATGAAAATGTTTTAATTGGTTCTGGCTGGACAACATATGAATCTCTACGGCCATTAGCTTATAGTACCTTAGCAGATTTGGTTCATCACGTTCGTCAAAATCTGCCTTTGAATGAATTAGCTATGGCTGTTAATTTATTTTCTAAAAATGTCCACGATGAATCGTTACCTACGAGTATTCAAACCATGTCATGTAAATTACTCTTAAATCTAGTGGAATGTATTCGTTCGAAAAGCGAACAAGAAAATGGAAATGTAAGAAAAAATTTTATTTGTTTTATTTTATTTTTAAAATTTTATGCATTTTATTTTTAAATTGCTTTCAGGGTCGAGATTTATTAATGCGAATGTTGGAAGTGTTTGTGTTAAAATTTAAAAGTATTGCTAAACTTCAGCTTCCCTACCTACAACAGAAGTGGTAATAATAATAATAATAACAATAATAATAATAATAAATATAATGTGTTTATTACTTAAAGAAAATATAATTATTTAATACTATTTTTAAAAAATAAATAAAATATAGCCGACTACAGAATCAACAATTTGCATCGAGTCAACAAACTGCGACTTCCCATTCGAGTCAAGTATTGAGTTCAGGAATTGCACCTACAACTCCAACTTATACATTACAGCAACCACCAACAGATGCGAGAGTAGATGAGCCTAAATTAATGGCTTCTGTGGTAATGGAATCAAAAGAGGACAAGGTTGTTCTTACTGTTAAAAATCTTGATAAAATATAGTTTATTTTTATATTTAATATGTTAGGGTAAATTTGGATTTCCTGCATCGCAAATGAACAGCTATACTGTAGCGGATTGTCGCAGTTTGGTGAAGACTTTAGTTTGTGGAGTAAAAACTATCACCTGGGGAACTGGATCGTGTAAAGTCGGAGGAGGTTTGATTTATTGAAAACTAAAGGCAAATGTTAAAAAAAATTATATGTTCATTGTTTCTGTTTCTATTCTAGATGCAAGTTTAGCACAAACAAAACATTTTCAACCTAAAGAAACGTTGGTATTTATTCGTCTTGTTAAATATGCACTGCAAGCGCTTGATATCTATTCAGTAAACCTAACCCCAATGAATCAAGCACAACAAAGAAATCCTGCGTTAGTAAAGAATTAAAGAAAAGAAAAATGGATAATTTCAATTTTTAACATTTTAAAATACAGATTACAATCAATGAGACCGAAAGAAGAAAAGGAAGTTTTAGAACATTTCGCCGGTGTTTTTGCTATGATGAATCCATCTACGTTTAGAGAAGTTTTCTCTACCACTGTAGAAGTTAGTTGTAATGTTAATTTGTAAGTAATTTATCCCTTATATTTTTTTTGATTGTTTTTAGTATATCGTGGAAAGAATTCACAAAAACATAGCGTTACAGGTAATTTTTTTATTGTACGAGTTTGACTTACGACGACTTTCTTCTCCACAGATTGTAGCGAATCACTTTTTAGCAAATAACGGCACATCAGCAATCTTCGCCACAATTCTTGTAGAATATTTATTAGATAAAATGGTGGACATGGGATGTAAGACTAAATCGGGTAAGTAGGTATTTTGTAAAAACAATTTAAAGCAAATTTCTTTTCTTTCTTTTAGCGACGGTGGAACGATCGAATATGTATCTGAAGTTATTTAAGCTAGTATTTGGCTCAGTATCCTTATTTGCATCAGAAAATGAAATAATGCTTAAAGTAAATTGAATCGAATAAATCAAAGAATAGTATACTTTATAAATAACTAGTTGAAGATTGCTTTACAGCCGCACTTGCGAAGTGTGGTAAATCGATCTATGGAACTGGCATTGACTGCTAAGGAACCATACAATTATTTTCTTCTTCTTCGGGCTTTATTTCGTTCTATTGGTGGTGGAAGTCACGATCAGCTGTATCAAGAATTTTTACCTCTTTTACCAAGTTTGCTGCAAGGTAATTAAAACACCGAAAATTATCCTTTTTATTAATTTTTTTATATTTTATTAGGACTGAATTCACTTCAAAGTGGCTTACATAAACAACATATGAAGGATCTATTTGTTGAATTGTGTCTTACGGTTCCTGTGCGATTAAGTTCTCTTTTACCGTATCTTCCTATGTTAATGGATCCTTTAGTATCTGCTCTTAATGGATCGCAAACCTTAGTTAGTCAGGTTAGTTGTTATTTTTAAGAATATGTTTTTAAATGAGTTTTAAAATTAATTTTTTATTTTTAATAGGGATTAAGAACTTTGGAATTATGTGTTGATAATTTGCAACCTGATTTTCTTTATGAGCACATTCAACCTGTTCGAGCGGAATTAATGCAAGCTCTTTGGCGAACTCTTCGCAATCCTGTGGATAGTGTAGCTCAAGTCGCTTTTCGTGTACTTGGTAAATTTGGAGGTGGAAATCGAAAAATGATGGTTGAACCACAGAAACTTGAATATAATAGTAAAGATTCACCTGGACCTTGTGTCACAGTGTATTTTCAAGATCATAAAACTCCGATTGAATTTCCAGTTGAAAAGGTAAATAAAACTTTTGCTCCACTGCAATACAGTTTATTTATTTATTTATTTTTTAATTTTAGATTGTAGAAGCTGCATATAACACCATTAAAGTGAATGCTACTGAAACATATTACAAGAAATACAGTTGGGAAGTAATTCGCTGTTACATAATCTCATCTGTACAACTAAGCGATGAGAAGCATTCTACTCAACAACTACTTCATCATCCATCGTAGGCTTAGAAAATTAATATCTGAAGAGACAGAATTTGCTGTAATTAATTTTTTCTTTTTTTTTAGATTTTCGACTTGTGAAATTACAAGTATTCAAGGTGGTGCTTTCTATAAATGTCCCGATACCGTTGCTAGACAATTACAAATTAAAGCGTTAACAGCAATGTTTATTGGGGGTGCTACTAAAGATCTTAGAAATTATGTACTTCCAACTATGATTGCAATAGTGCGGCATTACGTTATGGTCGCAATCAGTCAACAAAGTGGTAAACTTGATCTGAAAAATAGCTTTATTATTTAAATCATTAAATTTTTGAATTATTAATTGTAGGTATATTTTCGATGAATAATAAACAGCAGAAGCTGTCTGGCATGGATCCGCTTGTGTTAGTTGAGGCAATAGCAGTTGTGATGGGTCACGAGGAAAAGGAATTAGTAAGACCAGGACATTTAGCTTTAGTTCTTTTATTGGATACGTCGTCTTTGATTGTAGGATCGAAAGAAAGGGTAAATTTGATTTTATAATTCGCTTTTATTTTTCTAATTATAAAATATGCTTATTTTTATTTTCCTTATTAATTTTAGGCTTGTCAACTTCCATTAATGGAGTATATTGCTGACCGAATGTGCGCATTGTGTTACGATAGAGCTTGGTACGCAAAAATCGGCGGTTGTGTTGGAATTAAAACACTTAATGAATATATGACCATAAAATGGGTGTTAGAACATCAGTATATGTTTTTAAAAGCATTTCTTTTTGTCATGATGGATCTCACAGGCGAGGTATATATATATATTCATAAAAATAAACATAATATATATATGGAACGGAAATAAAAACTTTCATTCTAACGTATAATTAGGTATCCAGTGGAGCAATTGATATGGCTAAAGCAAATTTGGAAAAAATGCTAATTCAGTGTGCGACTCCCATTGAACCAACAGGATTAAATCAGGATGTTATTATAGCGCAATCGAAATCGTTACAAGAAGTTACAGCGGAGTTGATTCGACAAGTTACTTCATCAAATACATACGTACGAGAAGAAGCTATGCATTCTCTGGAAGTTTTAGCAAATGTAATGAATAAATCAATCACCGAAATCATGGAACCACATAAAGATATTTTGGCTGATATTATTCCACCAAAAAAACATTTGCTTCGTCATCAACCTTCCAATGCGCAAGTAGGACTAATGGATGGATTCACTTTTTGTACCACTTTACAACCTCGGCTTTTCAATATTGGTTCGAAATTTAATAATTTAGGTTTTAATTTAATCAATTATTTTTAAATTACAAATTATTTTTATTATTTTTATTATTTTTTAGATTTTAATGTTCCAGAGCATAAAGCGTTTTATCAAGAGTTATTGAACTTATGCGAACATGATGATGCAGTTTTACAGAAAATACAGTGTTATAAGACGATCACTAATTTTGTGCCGCTTAGAAAATGTGCTCTTCGTGCGTTGACTGCTTGCTGCTATGTAACACTTCCTCAAGAGAACATAGCGGTTAAAATTTTTACTGTCTTGTATAAAGCACTGAATTCTATGGATTACGACTTGCAAGAAGCCAGCTTTGAATGCATGAAAAAGTTTATTGCTACTGTTAATGTCGACACCGAATTGGTACTATATTTTTCATTTAACATATTCAAAAATCTTATCTATTAATTTTTATTTCAGGTTAATAATGCAGTTCGACCATTATTAATGACTTTAGGCGATTATCGCAGTTTGAGTTTGAATATAGTACAAAGATTATCTTACTTATCACAACTTTTTCCAAATATTTTCAATGAAAAATTATGTGAGCAAATGCTTGCACATTTGAGGAAATGGTTTGAGGTTACCATAGTTTCCTATAAAGGTAAAGCAACTTTTGTTTTTATTTTAATATTTTTATTTAATTTTATTTTGGTTTTATTTTAGGCAATCAAAGATATACTGGAGATGAAATAAAAATTTGTGCAGCTATAATTAATTTGTTTCATCTAATACCAGCATCATCGGCTAAATTTGTTGAGCTTCTTATTACCCTCATTTTGAAAACAGAACAATCACTTTTAATCGAGGCTGGTAGTCCTTTCCGAAAAGCACTCTTGAGTTTTCTTGTTCGTTATCCAACTCAAACTATAGATTTCTTTTTGAATGAGATGAACATTAAAGATCAACAGTGCAATCGATGTTTGGAAGTGAGAATAATCTTGAAAAGAAATTAAAACTATTTTTATGTTTTTATTATTTTTTTAAACATTACTTAATTTTTAGTATTTGCTGCGGCAACCTGATGGAAAGCCGTTTAGAGATGTTTTGCAGTCGACACCGAATCGTTTGATGACTTTGGCATTTGGAAATTTACAGACACAAGTACGATAAAGATACAGTACATTTCGGAAATTAATTTTTAAATATTTTTATTTTTATTTTAGCAGGCAGCTCCACCTCAAAGTCCGATAATTTTAAACAAGTACGATCTTCAGTATCTTGCTATTAGAATTATAAGTATATTGGTGAAATTAGACAAGAATTGGTTACCAGGA
This sequence comes from Geophilus carpophagus, assembly GCA_034687075.1. Classification (NCBI taxonomy): domain Eukaryota; kingdom Metazoa; phylum Arthropoda; class Chilopoda; order Geophilomorpha; family Geophilidae; genus Geophilus; species Geophilus carpophagus. The sequence goes on from JAQFZN010000543.1 coordinate 14,393, forward strand.
CATCGTCAATTAATTGGTTGTTTGCGCAAGATTTGGATTTCGGATGAATTTCAAGTAGTAATCTATTCTTTTTTATTTTTCTTCCTTAGATTTTGTTTAGTTTCTTTTTTTTTTAAATTAATCATTATTAAGTAAATAATGGTTAAAATTTGTTTTTAGGAGAGACATCGCAAATCAGATGGTGTTGATTTTGCTCATTGGAAAGAACCAAAATTACTTGTTAAAATTTTATTAAGTGTTGTCGAGCATCAACCGACGGAAATAGAACTTCTTTTTCAACTACTTCGAGCACTCACTGGCAGATTTATTCCTGATTTTCAATTTCTGAAAAACTTTTTAGAAAGCACTGTGGCTAACAAACACTCGGTTGAATGGAAAAGAATGGCGTTTTTTAAATTTGTAGAATTATTCCATGACCAAACATTTCCGCAAGATTTGAAAGCGAAAATTTTACAGTATATTTTAATTCCTTCATTTGCACTCGCCTTTGAAAGTGGTAATGGCGAGCAGCTTATTGGAGGACCACCGGCCCCTGACCAAGATCTTCCTGACAACGTGATTAGTGTCTTTATTAATAAAGTAATCAATCCAGAGGACCCTTTTGGTACGTCAGATGCGGTGCGAATCTTATTACTTCAGTTTTCAAGTCTGTTGGTTGAACAAGCGTCGCCACATATTCATGATGCCGCTAACAAGTAATTTATTATTTTAAATTTCATTTCTGATAATCTCATTAATTTTTATTAATTATTATTATCGTTGTTTCTTTTTTTAGACGACAAGGTAACAAATTACGACGGTTGATGACATTTGCTTGGCCTTGCCTTCTGGGAAAGAATTGTGTTGATCCGGCTACAAAATACCATGGACATTTATTGCTTTCTCATATTATCGCTAAATTTGCTATTCATAAAAGAATAGTTCTTCAAGTAACTAATTTACTCTGGATATATTAATATTTTTGGACTTATTTCTGTTTTTAAATTTATTTTAGGTGTTTCACAGTCTGCTAAAAGCACATGCCGTTGAAGCTAGAAGCGTCGTGCGACAAGCGCTGGAGATTTTAACTCCAGCGATGCCAGTTCGTATGGAAGATGGGAACACTATGCTCACTCATTGGACGAAGAAAATCATTGTTGAAGAAGGGCATACGGTCGCTCAACTGGTCCACATGCTGCATTTGTTGGTGCGACATTATAAAGTAAGTAACAATTAATTAATTTATGTAGTTGATAATTAATTTTTTTTTTATTTTGTTAGGTTTATTTTCCTGTTCGCCATCATCTTATGCAGCATATGGTAAACTCAATGACAAAGTTGGGCTTCCTGCAGAATGCCTCTATTGAACATCGAAAACTATCTATTGATTTGGCCGAAGTAATCATCAAGTGGGAGTTGCAGCGAATCAGAGATGATTTGGAGTTAAATCAAGATGTATGTATTTTAATTAAATTAGAATTATTCGTTTCAATTATTTATTATTACATTTTTATAGCCACCTGAAATGAATCAACTTATTTTATCCAATATTCCGCTCAAACGTTCGGCATCAGTCGAATCGCCACAGGATGCTAAACGGGCCCGTCACTTGTCTGGAGCATCGTCTAAAAGTGTGCAGAATGAAAGCTCAAAACCTATCGAAAAAGCGCATGTTGACGCAGTCGTGAATTTCGTACTGAAAATCGCATGCCAAGTGAATGAAGCGGCCACAACCCCATCACCATCACCTGGCGAACTTCTTTCTCGGCGGTGTGTTGCTTTATTAAAGACTGCATTAAAACCTGACGTTTGGCCAAATGCTGAACTGAAGTTGGCTTGGTTCGATAAACTGCTTATGACTGTCGTAAGAACATATTTTTTTCAATTAATAGATTAAATATGATAAATTAATTTCTTTTTAAGGATTCAACGCTTCCTAATTTTGGTAATATTTGCACCGCTTTGGAGTTACTCAGTTTTCTTTTAACTATATTACGAAGAGAGATAATTTTGGCGAGTTTTAAACATTTGCAGCGTGGTATTGCTGCTTGCATGAATTGCCCAAATTCGAAGGTATAAAATAGTTTACATTAATAAAAAATTGAACATTAATAAGAACACTTTTATTTTTCTTGTTATAGGTGATTCGCTCAATACATAGTTTGCTTTCAAGACTAATGAGCCTTTTCCCAACTGAACCTACGAATTCAAATGTAGCTTCGAAGTATGAGGAACTTGAATGTTTATATGCAAGTGTATGCAAAGTAGTGCACGATGGACTCACAAATTATGAAAAGTACATAAATTAAAATCATTTCGTAAATTTATATTTTTATATATTTATTTAACTGTGGTAATTGTTTTACAGGAATGTTGGTGCAAGTCCGTCCACCTTATTTGGAACGTTAATGATTTTAAAAGCAGCTTGTATGAATAATCCTTGTTATATAGACCGACTTATAACTTCGTTTATGCGCGTGTTACAGCGAATGGCACGTGAGCATTTGACTTTAACGTCAGCTGAAAGTAATCCAGGTAAATATACATGCACTTATTTTGAATTTATGGGTTAAATAAGACTTAATTTGATTTTTTTAAATAGCTATTGCTAGCGAACTGTTAATTCTTAGTCTTGATTTGGTGAAAAATCGAGTCGGTGTTATGGGACAAGAAATGAGGAAAGCTTTTATAGGCACAATTCTGGTTGGTTTGATCGAGAAAACGACCGATGTAAAGGTTTTAAAAGCTATTACAAAAATGGTGGAGGAGTGGGTAAAAAACAAAAGTCCAATCGCTGTCAACCAGTCGCCATCTTTGAGAGAGAAATCTATTTTGCTCGTCAAAATGATGCAATTTATAGAGAAACGGTTTCCGGACGATATGGAATTGAACGCACAATTTTTGGAATTGGTTAATTATGTATTCAGGTATATAATATTAGAAAAAACTCATATATTTTATAAATTTTTCTTAATATTTTGAATATTAATTACAGAGATGACGCTTCGAAAGGAACTGAGCTCACTTCCAAACTGGAACCCGCTTTTCTTGCCGGATTACGGTGCACTCAACCTCACATTCGAGCGAAATTTTTTGAAGTTTTCGATAGTAGTATGAGACGAAAACTACATGAACGATTGCTTTACATTGTTTGTTCACAAAACTGGGAAGCAATTGGCCCACATTATTGGATTAAACAGTGCATCGAGTTAATTCTCGTCACTGCTGTTAATGGTATAATAAAAATTTTTATCAATATAATATGAATTTTTTAATTAACTATATATATTTTAAAATTATCATTTTTATTCTAGGTCTTTCTATTCAGAGTTCTTCATCAGCATCTATGCTTCCATCTATTACATCAATCATCAATTTAGCGGATAGTCAAGATAGGAATCATTTTTCAGTTTTTTCGAACATCAAAGAAGAACCAATGGATGTTGAGGCGTTGGATACCAATAAAGAAGAGGAGGAAATCGATATTGAATTGACAGCAGGTCAGGAATTTGCAACAAACAAAGAGGTATCAACAAAGAGAACTGGGTTACCACCTAAACAAACCCTTCAAAGTCTGATAATGAGGCAAATGAAGTTTTTAGAGAACATGCGGGATGTGAAAACGGCCACCTTTTTAGCTGCTACTGCTCAGTTATGTCATGTGGACACCAACTTAGCTCATTGGGTTTGGGTGAATCTTTTTTCTCGAGTCTGGAGTATTCTTAGTGAACGACAACAACAAGTAAGAAAAATTATTTTTAATTATCCAAATTATCCAAATATTTTTTTTTTCTTGTATAAAAGATTTTATCTAGCGAAATGACGCCATTTTGGTGTAGTGGTAGTCATGTCATTCAGAAAGATTGTCATCCGAGTTCAATCAAAACCTTTGCTGAAAGCATTGCTTTGTGTTCGCCACCTATGCCTGTTAAACCGTGTGTTTTAAAGGTAAAATGAACAATAATGAATTTAAAGGAAATAATTTCAGGAAAATATAAATAATATTTTCTCTTTTTACTATTTTTTATCCTTATTTTTTAGTATCTTGGTAAATCTCACAATCTTTGGCATCGTGCTACACTCATGTTGGAACAAATGGCTTTTGATAATGGCAATGCTTCGGGTTTAAAACGACCGTTGGCTGATAGTCAAGAAGTTGAAGCCATTAATTCTCCTCAACAGGAAACATTAGATGCTTTATCGTCAATGTACTCGCTGTTAAAAGAAGATGATTTATGGGGTGGCTTATGGCAGAAAAGGGCGAAATATCCCGAAACTGCAATTGGCATTGCTTACGAACAACAGGGATTTTATGAACAAGCGCAAGGAGCTTTTGAATTAGCTATGAGTAAAGCGCGGCAAGATTACAGTTCTTCACCCGCACCCACATCACTTCAATCAGAGTATCGATTGTGGGAGGAACATTGGATAAAGTAACATTTTTAATTGTAAATAAGATTTTATTTCCTAATTTAATATTAATTATTTTGATAGGTGTTCTCGTGAATTAAACCAATGGGATCTTTTGTTGGATTTTGGAAATGGCAAAGGAAGTGGAAATCCGTATTTAGTTCTGGACAGTGCTTGGAGAGTTCCCAATTGGGGATTGATGAAAGAAGCTTTAGCACAAGTTGAACTTAATTGTCCTAGAGAAATGGCATGGAAGGTTAGTTAGAAGGATTGTGGGTAACAAAGAGGTGATTTGATTTATTTATTGAAATTTTGATTTTTAGGTGAATTTATACCGTGGGTTTGTGGCTATTTGTCATGACGAACATCATCTGAATATGGTTGAACGGTTAGTTGAGATGGCCACGAGTCAGGCTATCAAAGATTGGAGGCGCTTGCCTCACGTTGTTTCTCATATACATATTCCGTTATTGCAAGTGAGTTTATTTGAAAGAAAATTGATTATAAAATGATTTATAAAATTATTACTTTGTTGTTTAGTCGGCTCAGCAAATTATGGAGTTACAGGAAGCTGTTCAAATCAATCAGAGTTTGTTACCCAGTAACTTGGGTCGTCAAAATAGTATGCAAGACATGAAAGCTATTGTTAAAACATGGAGAAATCGTTTACCGGTTTTGGCTGACGATTTATCTCATTGGAATGACATTTTTACTTGGCGGCAACATCATTATCAATTTATTATTAACCATTATGATACTCAACAAGATCAACAGTCGACACAAGTAATGCTTGGTGTGCATTCTTCTGCTCTTTCCATTATTCATTTCGGTAAAATTGCTCGTAAACATAACTTAACTGGAGTGTGTTTGGATTCCTTGAGCAGGTTTGTCAATTTTCGTGTTAACTTTTGTTTTTACCATTTTTCTAAATATAATTTTAGTTGTTTTAAAAATATGCCTAGAATACATACCATACCAAGTGTTCCTATTGTGGATTGCTTTCAAAAAATCCGCCAACAAGTCAAATGTTATTTGCAAATGTCAGGTTTGACAGGGAAAAATGAGTTGCAAGAGGTTTACCGAATTTTATGTTTTTGTCTAAGTTTTTTTATTTAAAATTTTATTTCTGAATTAGGGTCTTGAAGTAATTGAATCTACCAACTTGAAGTTCTTTACTAAAGAAATGACAGCTGAATTTTATGCTTTGAAAGGAATGTTTTTAGCTCAAATCGGTCGTTCGGAAGATGCAAATAAAGCGTTCTCTGCTGCTACGCAATTACATGATACATTAGTTAAGGCTTGGGCCTTGTGGGGAGATTACTTAGAACAGATATTTACTCGTGATAGGTATCTCATATTTGCTAAAATATACTAATGTGTTTATTATAATTAGAATTTTTTTTAGACAAATTTCTGTCGGCATATCATCCATTGTTTGCTACTTACATGCATGTCGACACCAAAATGAATCAAAAACTAGAAAATATCTTGCTAAAGTTCTTTGGCTATTGACTTATGACGATGAGAAATTATCCCTAACTGAAGCTGTAGATAAATACAGTATTGGTGTTCCTCCAGTCCAATGGTTGCCTTGGTAAATGGAGTTGATTTGTTGTCTTTTATTTGTCTACGATATTAATTTTGTGTTGTAGGATACCACAACTTTTGACTTGTCTATTAAGAAGCGAAGGTCGGCTAATTTTAAACATTATCAGCCAAGTTGGTCGAGTTTATCCGCAGGCAGTTTATTTTCCAATTAGAACATTATATCTAACCTTGAAAATAGAACAAAGAGAAAGACGTGAGCAACAAAATTAGATTAAACAAATTAAATTTTATGAATAATTGAAATGTAAATCGATTTTTCAGTCAAGAGTGGAGAAGCTGCTGCGAGTAATATTCAAGTAGGTTCGACTTCACAAGGAGCCGATGGACAGAAGAATTGTAATGATTCAGAACAGGGTACTCAACAACAACAAGCTCAACCGGAAACTGTACCGATTCGAGCAACTCCACCTATGTGGAGATGTTCTTGCATAATGCACAAACAAAGAGAGATGCATCCGACTATTTTAGCATCTTTGGAAGGCATTGTAGATCAGGTGAGATATGAATTATAATAGTTATTACTTTTATTTTTTTTTTATTCTTTTATTTTTTTTTGATAGATGGTTTGGTTCCGGGAAAATTGGGCTGAAGAAGTCTTAAGACAATTGCGTCAAGGGTTAGCTAAATGTTATGCGATTGCATTCGAGAATCGAGGTGGGGTTGCAGATGCAACTATTACTACACATACTATGAATTTTATGAGAAAATTGGTCAGCACATTTGGAGTTGGTGTTGAAAATGTGGCGAATAGTTCGAGTGTGGCATTTGCAAGTGCTGTTTCAGAGAGTTTAGCTAGACGCGCTCAAGCAACTGCACAGGATCCTGTTTTTCAAAGGATGAAAGTTCAATTTACAACTGATTTTGATTTTACGGTACCTGGTGCAACTAAGTTACATAATCTGATTAGCAAATTGAAGAAATGGATTAAGATTTTAGAAGCTAAAAATAAGTTATTACCAAAGTAAGTAAATTGAGTTTGGGGTTTTAGTTTTTATTTTCTAGAATTTAATTTTTTAATTTGTTTTTTATTTTTCAGGCAGTATTTAATTGAAGAAAGATGTCGTTTTCTTAGTAATTTTTCAGAAAAGACTGCTGAAATTGAACTTCCAGGGGAATTTTTGTTACCGAAAGTAAATTTTAGGAATATTTTACTTAAAATGTTTTTATTTTAAATTATTAAATTGTTCTTTTTAACTATTTTCAGCACGCTCAATATTATGTTAAAATAGTTCGGTTCATGCCTCGTGTTGATGTAGTTCAAAAACACAACACAGCATCTAGACGACTTTATATTCGAGGACATAACGGAAAAGTATTTAAACATTAGAAAATAATACTTTAGGATAATAATTTTTTTTAAAATTAACTTAATATTTCAGATTTATCCTTACTTAGTAGCAAACGATACATGTCTCACAGATTCGCGACGTGAAGAAAGAGTTTTGCAATTGTTAAGAATGTTGAATCACTTTTTAGGAAAGCAGAAGGTATTTAAATATCTAATTAAATAAAAGAATTAAATAAATGATTTATATTTGAATTTATTTTGTAGGAAACCTCTAGACGTTTTCATACTTTCGTTGTTCCTAGAGTGGTTGCAGTTTCACCTCAAATGAGGTTGGTTGAAGACAATCCTGCCTCAATTTCCATGCTTGACATCTATAAACAGCGTTGTGCCAAGCACGACATTGAGCACGACGTTCCAATTACGCGATATTATGAACGTTTAGCTGCGGTTCAGGCTCGTGGATCACAAGCTAGTCACCAAGTTTTGAGAGATATTTTAAAAGACGTGCAACAAAATTATGTTCCTCGAAATATGCTCAAGGAATGGGCCGTTCATACGTTTTCTGATGCTACTGATTACTGGACGTTTAGAAAAATGGTAAATTAGAATGAAATTAGAAAAGCAAATTTGTTTTTTATACGTTTTCTTTTATTCTTCAGTTTACATTGCAATTGGCTTTAGCCGGCTTCACGGAATTTACTTTACATTTTACTCGTTTAAATCCAGATATGATGTATGTGCATCAGGATAGTGGTTTAATGAACATTGCATATTTCCGATTTGATATTGACGATTTAACAGGTACATTTTATTTTTAATTTTGCAAAAATTGGAACATTTAAATTAAAATTTTTTTTTAGGTGATCTCGATGCAAACCGACCTGTACCATTCCGCCTCACACCCAATATGGCTGAATTTGTAACAGGCATTGGTGTGAATGGACCATTAACGATGTCTATGATTGCACTTGCACGTTGTCTAGTACAACCGAATTTTAAACTACAAGCGTTTCTTCGAGCAGTTCTCAGGGATGAAATTATCGCATGGCACAGAAAGGTCAGTAGTAATGATTTTTAAAATGATGATAAAATATTAATACAAAATATGGAAATTGTAATGATTAAAATTAAAACGTTAGAAACAAGATGACGTGCCAGGCGTGCAAACGCAGGATATGGAAGGTGAAAGTTTAATAGCTACAGTGAATAAAGCTGTAAATGCAATTATGGCTCGGTTGCAAAGTGAGTTGAATTGGAAATAAAATAAAATGTAAACTGATTACGACTGAGAAATATAAACAAATGTATTTAATTTTAGATCTAGCAACGTTCGATGGAGCAGAAAGCAAAGTGAGCACGTTAGTTGCTGCAGCAAATTGCCATGACAACCTGTGTCGAATGGATCCTGCATGGCATCCTTGGTTATAAAACTGTAATAAATTGAATTTGCATTTACAAAAGAAAGAAATTAAAACAAAAAAATTTGTCACATTCCTTTTGTTCACTTGGACGATTATTATTAGTCCGAAATGAATATTTTATAGTTTTAATAATTAATTTTGGATACTTTTTTCTATGTTGTTTTTATTTAAAAATCTGTAATAGAAATCTGTTATTATAAACGTAGTTTGAATAAAGCGATGTACGAGATGTAAAATAACTCGGCTGTAACTTTTATTTCTGCATCATTCTGATATTTATACATCACGTATGAACACATTTTTCAATCGAATAAAATGAAGTTTTTTTTTTTACAAATAATTTTATTATTGCATGTGTGAATATTAAGGATCGGACGATTTTTTATTTTTTATTTATTATTATTTTTTTCAACGAAATGTACTTAGCAATTAGCTTATACGGGTTGTTTAAATTTCCAAAACAACTATGCATAGTTTATTTCCTTTCATACAAACAGCAAACCATTAAACTTTAAAATTTGAGCCGTTGCAATGCACCTTGATCTTTAAAAACCATTTTCACACGTGTTTGCAATACGGAAAACGCGTACTTAAATTTTTCATCTTACATCTGGACATTACTTTTGATGAAGTAAGAATAAGCACTTTAGAAAACAAGAAATTAAATGTAAATTTGCTTGAATTATTCAGCTAGTTCTAGTTATATGTGAACATTCAGATATGATTTTTATTTTACTTTTCATCATTACTAGTTTTTTGTGGACGTTTTATGTAAAATTAAAAATATAAACATTATTTTTTTAATACTTATACTTGCTAAGTTTAATGATTTCTTGTACTTTTCATTTTGTCATACATTTCTAAGGGAGTTCAACAGCGAAACTCAGGATCAGCGTAACAACAAACCATTTCTCACATTCCTAATAATGTATTAATAAATTTACATTTTAAAAACTATTAAGCTGTTCATTTTATAGATTCTACTTACAATACCTCTTAAATAACCAAAAATATTTCATCACACATGATAATAATTATATCAATTCAACGCTTAATTTATTTTGTGCATTCCATTAGCTTTTTATCAAATACAACTATCAGCAAATATGAAATAAAAATCAAGTAAAAACGTTTTAATCAAACACTTTTTTCTTTTAAAAAATGGAGAAATGGAAAATGGAAGCACAGAAATGGATTTTTCAACTTTAAAAATTAATTTCCTTTTTTTTAGGAAAAAGAATTTCCTTCTACAATCATTCTTGTTTCTTTTTAGCATACAAAATAATAAATGTCTTTTTCTTTAATCAAGTTTACTAAGCATTGATAAATAGTTTATATGTATACATATTTCACTTATTTATTTTCTCTAAAAACTAATTGTTTTTTGTCTAAAATTACAAAATTATTTCTTTAGTTACTAAAAGGGGTTTAGGAACCAAATATTTACAAGTACAAAATATAACAGCACAGCCAAAATTATTACTAAAGAGATGGATAGAAACTAATTAAGGGAAGGAATTTATTACAAATTGAATTATATTCACATTATTATACAATAACATTTAAAAATTCCTGTTTTCTGTCCACATAAATCTAAGTTTTATAATAATAATTATTTAATATACATTATCTGAACTCTGCTATGTTTTTACAAACATCCTTTCATTTTGTGAATGAAAGGAGGGAAAATTCTGAGCTTCTCTTTCCTAACATTTACAGTGTTTCTTTTAAATGCTACAAGAGTTCCATTATTCTATATCTTTAACTCTTGAGTTTATACACTACCTAAAATTAATTTTAATTTGGTTTAATTTAATTGGAAATCATAACCTTAAGTTTTTTAAAGGAAGATCCTGATTTTATTTTTAACTTTTTAAATTTTTTTTTTTACTAAAAGTTTATTTATTTAATTTGTTTATTTATTTATTAATTTTATTAATTATTTAATTAATGGCATTAATAATGCTCTAAAGTATCTCCCAAGACAAAAAAATAACTCCTTTTCGGGTTTATAGCAGTTGTAATTAATACTTTTAAATAAAATGAGCTTTTTATTATCATTTTAATATTATTATAAATGAAAAAAATGGAGAACTATCGTGCAGAAGTTGTAAACATTGTGTGAGAAGATTTTTAAAAAAGCAAACTTTATTATGTATTTTTAATTATTTTTAAATTTTTAAGAGTTATTGAATATTCTATTTTTAATTTTTTTTATTATTTTAAAAAATCATTCATTTTTAATTCGATTAATGTTATTTTAAATTCCTCCATAACGAATTTTTAAGATTAAAAGTTATTTAATGGTATAATTATTGCTTTCACTTTGACATCAAATTTGAGCATCAACATCTGTTTTAAAATTGATTATGTGAAAGCATTGCAGAGCAGGCCTAAACAACCATGTCATATTTTATGACTGTGATTACATTGACATTTTTGGCATCACTTTAGACGAAGCAAATGAATAATACATCAATTAAATGAAAAATTGGCACTGCAGGATACTGAACACGACCATTGGTTTTCCATTTGTCCTGAGTGTCACTTTTATCAGCAATTTTTTAATCCAATTTTTGCCCTCTTTTACATACTTTTTAAAGCACAAAGCTTAAAGGAGTGAAAAAACAGCCATTAAGAGGCAGCTTAATCATCGACTCATGAAAAACAAGAAAAAAAATAAGTTTCAAGCACCTAAATATTTATATTATGATTGATGAAAATAAATAGGTCGGAATAAGCGGAAAAACAGATAAAAATCAATCTTTATTTGAAAATTATTGCGCTTTGAACATGTTCAAAAAAGGCGCTTCATTTAATATTAAAACGAAAAATGTGGTTGAGGAAAACGATAACACGGATCCAGCCGTGTCTAAAAACGGAAATGAAAGAATTGGAGGGAACAAGTTTATATTTATGTGCCGAAAACTTTGAGCTGCCGTTTTAGTTTAAGCTATTTTTTTCTTATTATTTGGCCTTTTCGAATGGTAAAGGAGTGAGGCGCCTTCGCCCGTCGCCCTCCTCCACCTCTTTGATAATCTCGAGTCTGCGCTGGGAACGGAGGGGGATCGGCTGCAGCTTATGCGGCGAGCGCGAGCGCACTGTCGCTCGGGGTAGTGAGGGCAATTTACGGTGACCTTTACTCCCTCGTGTAGAATGGATACACGTAGCATTCAGAGCAGAAATAGGTGATTTCAGATCGGCTTTTGTCTCCAACTGCCCCCCATCCAGGTGCACAAGCGCCGGTGCAGCGGCCACGGTGGCTGCCATTGCTATTGCCGTCGTTTTCTTCTTTCTGTGCGCATCGTCTCGACTGCCACTGTTGTTATCAGCTCGCGACCGGTCGCGATGTAATGATGGGGGCGCGGATTTGCACGAGCGTCGACTCGTGGCCGAGGATGCTCTACTCGCCTCGCTGTCTGTTGAAGCGTACGACTTGAGCGAGAAGGAAGAAGAACACGCCGAGAAAGCGGTCGACAGGGCAGACTCCGTGCTGGGCGAAGGGCTGAGGCCGAGGCTGTCGCCGTCGCCACCGGACGATTGTTTCAGACGGAGGATCTTGGCTCGGCAGATGACACATCGCAAAGGAAGCATCCGCTGAGCCACGGCCGTCTGGATGGTTTTTACGAAGCATTTACGACACACCACCCGGTGGCCGCACGGATACGTCTGCATCGTCGCGCGCGCTGTGATGCAGATGACGCACTGTCAAATAAACAAATTTACAATTTATTAATAAAATTATAATTAAACCATTTGTCAAATGTAACTTCTTTACTTTTATTATCAAACACACATTCATTCATTTAGATTGGCTGGGAAAAAGTTGGTTTCTGATCCCAGTGAAATCACAAATATGTCAAACGTAGGAAATTAAGTTGTATATATAGCCCTGGACCAATTCAAATCTTCTTAAAAAATTGGGTGTCAAAATCACTTTGTATGTGCATTTCACTGTAAAGTGTATGCTTTTAAACTGCAGCTACTTTAATATTCTTTCTTTTTGCTATTGGAAAGTTTATGTGGAAGTGTGCACTGAATTATTTATTGCACATTTTTTTTCTCTTCTACAGTTGTAGTTGTACACGATTTTAAAATAAAAAGTTAACTTTGGCTACAACTTTATTTAGTTTTCATAGGTTTTCTGACCCTAGCTGCAGACAATGATTAATCAGAAAGGAACTTCAACTACTGTTGAACTATCATTCGAGTTCTCAAGGTATCATTGGTACTATTAACAAAATGTCTCCAACTTAGAGAATGACAGGAAGACAAATGTCTTCGGTTTTCCACTCTTCCTGGATAGTTGACAATGTCGTAACG
>JAQFZN010000544.1:0-27385 GCA_034687075.1 Geophilus carpophagus
ACCATTGGCAATAAAAGGCCACTAGCAATTATTATAGAACCACTTAAACTAAAAAAAAATTAAATAAAAGCTTAAGGATATAAAATAATAAAATATTTGTAAAGCTAAGAAATTTATTGACAGTTTACTATGCATTTACTGCCAGTAGATGGTGTTAATGCTTTTATAACAAAGTGCTCCAAATAAACTGAAACTCGTTAGAAATATACAGTTTAGCTATTAATTAAATGAAAAATTTCTTTAAACTATCATACATAAAATGTATTTTAAACTATTCTCCCAGCACAAACCAGACAAGTTCAAAGAACCAGTAAAATAAAACAAAATAAAATAAAATCACGCCATTAAATGCCATTAAAACACCTGACTACCATAAATTTCCCTCACACTATTCAAAGTTTAAAAGACAACCATTATCAAATGACAACATTTCCTTTTTCATCCGAGGTTTAGTAAAGTATACCTGAAATAGAAAAGGGGTCTATTTCGAAAAAAAGCACAACAACAAGAAGCCTTGTGTCCCTTCGAATGGCTTTTTATGGAAAGCCACATTCAAGCCCTTATTATTAATTCGCATTCTCCATTTTTACTCCTCATAAAACACCTAATTCCCAGTACGATATAAAAAGGTCATTTCGAAGCTACTTGAAAATTTAATACTGTGAGAAATTAAAACACTTCTGTTTAGGGCACGTGGCTTTGGGTGTCTACCAAAGTCGTAAATGATTTTTTTCCCTTGTTACGAGGAAAAAAAAACACTCAACATTATGTAATTTTTATTGGTCTTTTAGCTCGTAAAACAAATTTCCTCACGACTGATTCCTAATCCTTTGAGATTGGGATTAAATGTTGATCACCATTTGTTTCGTGCCTTTAAAAATGCGCTTATAATTTACCTGATTCATCTCGAAAATTATGAAAAAATGGGTCAAATTTGTTAGTTATTTAAATGCTCATTTTTAATTAATTAATTAATTAATTATATAACTTAATGCATTACTAAATAACATCACGTAAAAAACAAAAAATTATTCGCAATTTTGTAATTTAGTAAAGTGTTTTAATTTTTATTATTATCATCATTATTAATTATATTCAAATAGACAAAAATATAGAATTAAATTATTGTATACTTTATTATTTGAATATTTGAAATTTAAAGTAAGATTTAAACTAAAAGTCCAAAGATAATCTATTGAAATAGATATTTCTATTGACACATTAATTCACTATCATTATTCAAAGGTCACAAACAAACTGTAGTAGAACTTTAGCTTTAAAATTGAGTTTTAATATTTTAATCATAATTTAAAAATAATAATGATGTTATTATTATTTTTTGGTGTAAGTAGAAGTAAAGAGTCGCTCAGTACCATTCCTCAAAGACATTTTGTTTTCATTACTTAAATGGATATAGTATCAACTATTTGAGTAAAAATTAATGGATTAAACATCGTAAACACGCTGCTTGATTAATTGAACACACCCATTTTCTTCACCTCGTTTTCAAAAAATATTATTAAATTTTCATGCTTCAAAAAAGTACATCTCCTAAATTTCCAACTTTCTTCGTGATAAAAATTCTTTACATTCTCTTTTAAGTACATTCTAAAGGTGATTTCATATCTAGGTTTAGAGAAAATTTATTGCAATCTGATTTAACTCGTGACTCTTTACCAATATAGTTCCTTCCTTGTGGCTCCTCAATTGAGAGAAAAAACAAACTATAATGTATACAGAATGTTGTTCTATTCAATTGCACCATCTTTTTATCATTCGCTTTAAATTTCTTTCATCAATATGACTGTCACATTCTCAAGTTTCAAAATAAATAATAAGATTTTATTACAACTTATCAATTTAGCAATAAATTTGTTTAAATATCAAAATTTTAAACTATTTCTCTAATATTTCTATGTAATAAATTATTAAACCTGTGAATATTAGCGATTATTGATCCTGTCAGCAATTGTAATATAATCTTTGATATCAATTTTCTCAATGGCATTTAAACGCCTTTGAACAGAACAAGTTCATTGAAATCGGTTTCTGACCCTTGACTGATAAGTCTCAACTCAATTGCGTAAAAATTCAAGTACAATATCAACTTCAAACGAAATATTATTTTATTACATGCTATTATATTTTCACATTCAAATTCTTTGTGATTGTGTTAAATTTGAGTCAATTTCTACGAAAAATTAAACGATCAATTCCCTTTCATTAAGTACTTAACAAAAGCTGCCACATTTGTAGCAAATTTCAGTTTAATTTCAAAAATGTGTCAGTTTTAATTGGTTCAGATGATAAAAGGCATAAATTGGCCACTTATGAATATTTTCCCTTTTAATTTTTTTTTACAATAAAAAAATAAATGAATGAATAAATAAAATAATCAAAAAAACAACAATTAATCCATTTTTTGTATCAATCATTAGACGAATATAATTGCCAAACTTAAGTGTTTATGCAATTATAGGTTGTCAAAATTTATTTATCACCTTCAAAATATATCCAATTAAATTTTAAAAAGAAATAAGCAGGTTTATTTCTTTTATAAAAAAATTAAAAGTGAGAAATCTTTGCCAATCGATCATTCTCATTTAAAAAAAAAGGAAAAATAAAAAACTCTTTTTAGTGCCTTGGCCACATTCATGCTTTTGACCCCTTTATTTTCTACACTTTTTGTGTGATCTGAATATTTTAATACTAAAGTATGCAAAATAATATCTTGAAAGAAAATTCTAATTTTTTCATATGTATTATAATATTTTAAAATATAAAAAAAAAATAAAAATACAAATCTTAAAGCAGAACAAAGAACAGTTATGAATAATTCAAAATTAGCACAACTTATTTCATTTAGTTCTATACAAGTTGAAAGCATAAATTTCTCATTCATTGATACATGGACACAGCGGGACATTCGTTAAACAAATCCTAAAATTTATATCATTAATTCTTAAATATCGTCTTAAAAGATGAGACTATCTCTTAAGTCGTAGGTCACAGTTTTCACTCATGGTCAACAGGTGGCTATACGAGACATGTAATGCTCTTCCATTCACACTCAACTGCGCATGACCAGTTACAATTTGATATATACAATCATTTATAACAAATTTCAAAAAATTACCCTTCAAATAACATATAAATCCCAATTGACAAAATCAAGTTAAAAATAAATAAAAGAAAAATCAAAAATAAAATTCAAAATCATCGATAATGATCAAAAATCTCAAGTTGCGCACAACCTTTTTCTCAAATTCCTCACAAATTCTAAGACTCGGCTGACAAATTCCCGTCGCACACCTTTCGAATCATCAAACCGAGGTAATAAACACCATTTCCCTTAGCAGCTTTTCATCTTTTCCATTTGTACACTGGCTCTGATAATGGCCACAAGTCGAAAACATTTCAATGCGTCTTATAAAACCGGCCGCCCAACAAGCTAATAAACATTTGACCGTTGCTCGTCCATCACACTCATTTCAATCATTAATTCCCAAGTTTGAAAAGTTGAAATCCTTTTTTAATTTTCTCAAGCACAGTTCGATCGAGTTATCTATCTCGTCAACGTCACTGTATGCCCGTCACGAACGGACATAAAAGGGGGAAGTGAGAAAAATCGGTTGTCGTTGGGGGCTCAATCAAACAACCCTTGATTTATGCAAAATCCCGCTAGTTCACACTCTTCAATGTCGAGAGAGAATATTCTCTCGCTCAGATGAATTAAGGCGTGATTCTATTCATTTTTCGCTCATGAATTATGATCGTAACCCTCCATAGATATGCACACGTGTGAAGTTAACTCTTCCATACTTTTCTAGCTCTTGACAACGACGCTTCTACTTTTATCTTTCTAATAGCTCAATATACAATATTCCCATGTGTCAACCATTTGCACAGCTATTCTTTCCTCTTTTTTCTCTCTCTATTTTATTTTATTTTATTTTTTTTAGACCTAGTTGAAACGGTAAAGATAAGCTTGATTCAGTTACAGAGAAAACCTGTTAGTCATAAAATTGTTAAAAACAGGAGGCAATAAACCAGTGATTCTACGAGAAACACAGAATGGACATTTATAGGGCAACTTTTATTACTGCTATTATCAATTAGTCCCCAATTTATCTATAGACTGCTTTCTTCAATTCCTTTAAGCATTTGCAGATACATTTCGGAGGGATTACTTTGTATCGATAGTGCAGTCTCTTTTTCGAATAGACCAGATTAGAAAATTGTTAAATTTCTAAATTAGTTTTAGTTGTCACAATCTAAACTATTTCAACCATAAACATCGTTTGGAATTCACCACTTAGCTTTGATTTATTACACGCATTAAAATACTAAAACTAATAGCTTAATCTGGGTTAGTAAAGCTTAGTGTAATCTGACTTGTTAGAAAATAGTGAAATTTCTATTATTCTTATTATTATTTCAATTAAAATGATAATTATACCATTTAATTTATATTTAAATAAATCGTGCATTTAATATTAAATTAACAAATTGAATTTTTCAAATATTATTCAAAAGGTTGACTAGAGGAAGAAAAAATGTAATCCGGCAGATTGCGTTCTATTTAATCCATTTGTTATTGATGAAATGAACGAAATCTATATTCAAAGTGTTTTATTATTCTTTCAATTATATTTTCAAGGTTTTTTTTCTTCGAACAATAACTAAATTTCTTATCTAAATTCTATCTGCAACAACAAGATTAATTTTAGAGTCTGAAAACTTTAACCTAAGGTCAAGTAAAGAAATGGTTTTTAATAAAATATTAACAACCATTATCGTTCGTTAAATTCAGGTAGCCTACTAAAACAATTTGCTAGTGCACTTAAACCTGAGTAAAAACTAAAAGGGTTACAAGGATCCACTTTTGATTAAACTTAACTATATAATTGAGTTAAAGAAATGTCGAGTTGATAACAAACCATCTATAATTTAATTAGGTTTTAAAAGAGTAACGAATATATATTTATCTAATACAAATTAAGGAATACAATTTCTTATAAAACTTGGCAAGGATGAAAAAGAAAAAGTTGATCAAAGAAATCTAATCCTGCAAGCAATAGGGGGCGTTCCTTGTAGGGTGTAAATAGCTATATTGGGGAGAAAAAGTTACTTCTAAAAATGCCTTAAGATATCCATTCATTTTTCAATAGTTGCAATTTAGCCATAAAAGTTACAACGACCAAACATTTTTAAACAGAGCAGGTTAAAATAAAATTTCATATTCGGTTAATATTCCATGAAATTAAGTGAGAAGTTCCTATTATTTATCAAAATTTAGCTATCTAACAAAATAATTAATAAATAACTTTATAAATTCAATTTCTGACACTTCACTACTGAATTCTATTCATACTTATTCCAATAAAATTTTAAAATACAATTTTATAAAAAAAAAAAAGGAAACATCAATTTTCCTCGAAAACATCAAGAATAATTGAAATATATTACTTTAATTGGTTCTAATTATTTTGTTTTTTTGACCTAGACTAGTTATCTATAATTAGAAAATTGTGTAACTTAATAAGTCTAGATGTAATTAATATTATATTTGACATTCTCTTACATAAGTATCTTACACAATTTCTAATTATATATGCCAATTAGGTCTTACAAAGAATCACTTTACTTAAATTCTATTTTAGTAGGTTAAAAATAATCATTCAAATTTTAGTCAGAGAACCAAATAAAACAAATCGTACAAAAATTCCCATTATATTCATTTGTACTTACAGACTATAAAAGTTATAAACCTTTTCTTGTTAATCCGAACAATTAAACTCAATTAAATATCGAGAAACTAATTTTTGCCCTATTTTTATCACTTGTATTCAATTTCAACTTAATTCGAACACTCAACGCCTCAACTTTTTTCTCACTTTAACGTCTCTGATTGGTGGAGCCACGTTGGTGTCAAAACTTAAATTAAAATAAGGAAATTGCACCAACTGGCTTTATAATTGGTTTACCTTTTATCTAGAGAAAAAAAAATTCAATTCTGATAAGTGAATTAAAAATTTATTACTACAATATAAAAACTAGAACAAATGAGAACAAACAAACACAAATTTTAACCAATGAGTGAGCTTATGCTCTTACAAATCCCTCACTTAGAACTATAAAATAAACAATAACTTTAATTCATGCGTATAATAATCTGTGCCATGTTTTACCAATCAGATTCGAAAATATAAACCCACAACACCCCTTTCATCTAACTTATCATTTGACACACCCACAATGAAATATTCCCAAAACCTTTAAAAAAATTGGGAAAAAAATCCTAGATTTAGCTGAAAATGTTTGTGATTAGTATAAAAATAAAAATAAAATATAAGATGGTTATTCGAGTTCAATCGCTGCGTTTAGAATGATAAAAGTCAAGTGAAGCATGTTATCAATCTGTCAGACTCCTCCCTACAGCAATTGCACGTTTGAACTACTATAACTTAACACTTTACTTTCACAAGATTGCAATCTCAACTTTTCCTTTATTTTTACTGTATAGTCAGTACAATAAATGTACAAAATAAATTCCCGACATTTCGATGCTTTTTATCCGAGTGATTTCTCGATAGTTTGAATTAATCCAAAATTAGAGCTATAACTAAAAATTAAATTTTTATTGTAAAAATCGAGAAAAAAGTGTTAAATTAATTAAATAACCCAATTGTAAAATATATAGAGATGAAATTTTTGAATAAAACTTAAATTTGCTTCGGTTTTTCAAAAGATGAATTTATTTTTCCTATTTTATTTTCAATTTTGCTAAACTTTTCTATCTTACTTTTACTTTATCCATTGCTGTAGTTGCAATTAGCAAATTATCAGTTTAAATTTTAAACGTGTCGAATAATTTATTTTATTTATACATATATTTGCAGTGAATAAAACATATTGCAGTAAGTTATGTATGTATATATTCGACTTGCAAATAATTTGAGTAATTTTCTTTCAAAATTAACTACAATTTATTTTGACTTTAAATGCACAGAAAGATCAATAAGGTAATTTTTCACCAGAGAAGCAAATTCATTGGTTGTTCGTAATTAGGAATGTTCAGTGAACAAGTGGCCAGAAACTGCAGGTAAATTCAATTTGACACACCCTATATTGACTGCATAAACCATTTTGCCAGTTAATATGTATTTTTTTATTGCAATATTCAATTAACTCAAAACTTTGATAAAATATTCACGTTTTTCTTCTATTTTTTTTTTCAACAACTTTTTTATCACACTAAATTACATCATTTTTCAATAGCATCGTAACAGTTCAGATCAGTGTTGACATTTATATTGATCGTCTTTCATTTTACCTTTATTTTTTTTCAATCTATTTTTAAAGAGCAGCATGTTTGAGATAATAACAAGGCCAACTATAGCAATGTACTAGACCCAAAGGAGAACCAGGAAATTCCATTTCCGCGTAAATAAATAAACGTAGAAAAAGTTGCTAGCTTAGAAAAAAATATTAAGTTATAAAGGTTATGTAAATTTTGATCACATCGTTGCCTACAAAAAAGTTGAGAATAAATCAAACTCAGTAAACCACAAAAATAATAAAAACAAACTGCCATATCTTTAAATACTCCTTAATTATAACTTAGAAAAAATTATAAGTGATCAAAATTTACATAACCTTTATAAATTAATATTTATTCAATAAAATTTTATTTTAAAAAAAAAAATAAAAGAAAAATTTTCCCCGGAAAATTGCTTTTTTCCGCCATATTTACATCAAAAGTGACCATTTTAACGCCCGAATATAATCCCGAAAATTAATCTTTATATTTATTTTAAGAATTTAACAACTCAAACAAATTAATAATAAATTAAAACTAAAAAATAAACTAAAACTTCTTATACAAATAAATCAACATTATCCTACACTAAATTTTTTCTCCAACAAACTCCCACACATATTCAAACGTCAATCAAGATGGAATCTAAACACTTAATCCGACATTAATTATCAATTTATCACATTCAGCTCATCTTTAGGCATATATAAACACCCCTATTTACAACTACGGAATAAATTTATTTTAATTCCAATTGAAAAGTTCAAAAGTTCGAGTCGAAACAACTCGACTAAATCCACCAAGGTGTTTGAGCTTCTCGGAATGAGTAAAGCAATCCCTTCCTACTAATTTCCCCATTTATTTTCTACCTTCAATTCAGCACAAGCCCTTTCTAATGGAAATCGTTAGACCAACTTCAATTGCACACATACATGAAAAAGCTCTTTCTTTCCTAATACATATATGCTCAACTCAACTCCATTTCTTTCTATATCTGCATTAAAAATCAAATAAAAAAAATATTCCATAACCAAAACCACAACACTCCAAAAAATCAAACATCCGCAAAAATTATCATTATCATCATTAATCACATAATAAATTGAGCACTAAATTCCTCACATTTCTCCCTTTCAGCAGTTAAACTTTTTTCTCTTCTGTCGTTTCAAATATTCCAAGTACTTCACCGTTATTAACTTCTGACAGCTTTTATCTGCATTCTATAAAAGAGATGTATATTTTTATTGGGGAGGTGTACCATATAATACATATATACACACGTTCTTGTAAGCTTACTCCTTTTATCTAATCACACTTCTTCTTCGTCTGTTTATACAAGCTTAAATAAATTACTGAACGGCTTGACTGACGGATTGATAAGTATACACAGTCTTGTCACCGGCGAATAATGAGAGTAACCTCATGGCCTATTGTATACGTTTTAAACAAACAAGTAATTAATTCTTCATCAGGTCTTAGAATTATCCTAGAAAAAAGATGAAGAAAAAAATTATCTTACGGTATTTATACAGTTTCATTTCAAACACTACTACAACATGGAGGAGATGCTATGTGCAAGGGAACAGGAGAATGAGCGACTTGTTGCGTGACCAAATAAATTTTTCGATCAATTTTCAACTTCAACTGCCCTTTTGCCTATTTTTAACCTCTTTTCTTCATTAAATATAGCTCCAAAGTTATTCTATTTCTGACAACCAATCACACCTATCCGCCATCTTGAATTCTGTTAATAAAGTTAAAGAAACGAAAGTTTACAAACTATTGTGAAAATATTAAATTTATCTGGTTTAAA
The DNA here is from genome assembly GCA_034687075.1 of Geophilus carpophagus. Lineage (NCBI taxonomy): Eukaryota > Metazoa > Arthropoda > Chilopoda > Geophilomorpha > Geophilidae > Geophilus > Geophilus carpophagus. Next base: position 9,135 of record JAQFZN010000544.1, read on the forward strand.
ATAAATTCTCATTATTGACAACTTAAAAAATATGTAAGATATTTATCTTATTATTCTAAAACATTTAAACAGCCAATTAAACATCAAACCCACTCATGTGTACGCATAAACACCAGCTTTTCCTGTTGCTATATGCAACAAATTGATTGTAATCAGTAAATATCTTTATATTTAAGTTCTATTAGATAACCTGTAGCAAATATTCTTCAGTTGTGTTAAATTTGCATGATGGAAAACAACACAATAAACTAATTTATTCACAGCTATCTCTTCCTGCAAGAGGGCGCTTTAGAAAATACAACACAATCATAATTAACGCAATAATTCAACTTCTCACTTCCGCAAACGAAAAGAAATTTCATCCGTGTACTTTTCTACAGCTTTTTTTTTATCACTCTTTAATTTAACTTAATTTACTAATTAAGGCCAAGTTATATCTAAATATGTCATTTCAGAACTTGGTAATAAAGTGGATAGCGTTTAAGCCGGAAAAAGACACTATTAACCTCATTTCCGCTATTTTCATTCCATTTTAAGCTCACAGTTAACTAACAGACAATAATATTTCATATCCCACAGCTTTTAGAACTAATCTCACCCACAGAAGATGGATACAACAGCTGAATTATTTAGAAGAAAAAGTTAAAAAGTTAAAAATTTGCAAGCTTACCCTAATCCGCGGTGCTTCTAATTTTACACCAGCTCAAAATCAACATGGAATATTATTTTAGCTCAAAACTGCGCGGCCAAAGTGCAGTTGCGACAGGATCAAGAGACTAATAACTCGATTTAACACGAGAAGAGAGCTCATGTGATGTATATACCCACACACTACACACAGCTTTCTGCTTTTAACCCATTTCACATGTTGGAACTCTTGTGTGGCAACAAATTCAAAGGTTGGGCCAAAGACATTTATGACTTTACTACCATGTTGATTGAGGGTTACTGCACCGTATACAACTCGTGCCTCTTTTTTTTTGCTTTTATTTTATCCCCCCCTTCTAGTTCTTAACCCTTTTTTTGTGTAATCTTCCCAATCAAGCAATTTAAACTGGTCCGAAATGAGTCTCCATGTTCAACAGCTGCACAAACGCCATGCTCTGTGTGATTTTCTTCAAAGTGTTTGTTACTCTCCTATCACATTTTATTAAACTTTATCCAGGAACCCGAAGAACGGAAAAAAAATTGGACAAATATTGCAACCGAGTTTTACTATCAAACTTTTTTCTTTTTATTTTCTTTGTTTTTTATTTTATAGAAGCGTTTCAAGTCTATTGACATTGATGTGGATTGAAGTCAGCAGATTAGAAGTGAGTCGATTATATTTAACTTTTTTTTTATTTTATCTAAAAATAAAGTTAAATTGGGGGAAAAAAGAAAAAGAAAGGAATCCCAATCAAGTCATGGGTAACGAGTAGGTGAATTTTGATGCACCAGGTACAAATTATTATATACCTAGACTAGTCGTTATGTCCGAGTGACTGACTTAAGTGAGCAAGACGACATTGAAATTCACGCCTAATGATTAGATGTCTGTAACAGATAAAATATTTCGAGTAAAGCTAAATTATTTTAACTATTTTACATGTTGAATAAATAAAATTCATATTTTATCATCTTTATTTCTCACTTCCTTTAATTTCCATTTAAAACTTTCAACAAAAGAATTGATTCAAAAATTTGAAATTTTAATTTATAAAATACAGTTTCGTTTAACCGTGTTAATGTATTCAATTCAACTAATGCATTTAAATAAACAAACAAGCATGGTAAACTCTCCCTTCATAACTAACCATGATGACAACCAGAAGAACTGGAAATTATCATCCGTTGTTATTTCTCTTAAAGAAAAGCAGATGAAGAGTAAAATTTAATAATTTTATAATAAAGAAATATCAAAAAATCTCAAAATTCTCATTTATTTTATCAATAAATTAATATTTCCTTGTCTCAGCAAACATCTTGTCAATGTATTTCCACTGATATCAATCACATTAGTAAATTAGCATTAATATTTTATTATTCAAAAATTTTCAGCTCAATCAAGTTCCGGGTTATTCATTAGGAAATAAGTCTAGACTAAGATTAATACCTCATCTATGAAATGTAAGTTAAAATTAAAGTTTACTTTATTTACTATCTTCATTTAAAAGTGATAAAAATTGTTGGCGTATAATTTCTGACTTAAGATTTACACTGATATTTTATTTTATATCTACTCTATCTCATTTTAAACTCAAGTCAACTCAAGTGTGAACTCTCAAATCACAAATGTTGATTTTATTTCCTCCCATGAGATTAATATTAGAAAATCTTAAACTCCAAACTCTCCCAAAAATAAATAAATAAAAATAAAAATAAAAATAAAAAAAGTTCACTTGATGCTAAGTGAACTTTTTCAAAACAAATCGATAAATCTGAACCATTTCATTAAACTGATTAGTTTGTTTAGTAACATTATAATTTCTCATCTTGTTTACATCATATCCCTTTACGATATTAAAGCCAGTAAGCAAAATTCTACTGTTTACTATACACTTCAATTTTCTGCCAAGTTTACTGATGTGCAACAGCGCTTTTTTGCCAATTTCAGTTGTAATTATAAAGCTAAAGCAAGCCTACATTTACTCTCATAATATTGCAATAAAATCCATTTAGCTTGTTTAAAACAAATCAGTTTATATAGTAACTTAACAAATTAAGTACTATATTTATCAGAATTAAAATGACCACCTGAAACGCACAGTTAAAGAGAAAACTTGTTTCAACTTAACCACAGGTTACTTTATTGCAGCTTTATCAAATTATATTAATATTTATAACGTAGTTTAACAAGTTTAATTTTGAGTTTAGTCTCATATTTATAACAGAATTATTACAGATCGTTCACCTCAAAAAGCAACAAATAATCGACTTACTTAATCCAATTTTCAACTCATCATTTTAAATATAATTAATGGTAGTAAATAAATCACTTTTTTATAATATTTCTTACGTGTGTAAGCTTATTTGCATTTTTTTGTTATAAATCCTAACAATTCTTTTGCAAATTTAATGCCAGAAGTAGACTTTCCGCATTTTAACTTGATATTGGATTGTGATTTTATGTGTATCGAGTGAATAGGTAAAGTAATTTGATTCAAAATTTGCTCGAAATGATAAATATGTTCGCGTAAATAAATATAAATAGTTAAATAAAATTAGACAACTTTACCAATCAGATGAGAACGGATGTTGCGGTCTGAGTTCTCGCAGGTGCTATATTTTCTAAAACTTCACTCCTGCTCCTAATTTTAATCTGATCAATAAGTAGATTTATGTATTTACAAACAGTGGCATGCTGCGTAACGTCATATAATTTTATTATCATCAGATTAAAATTATGAGTAGTCAACTATTCAAAACTTCTGCACTTGCATCCTTCTCTCATATCATTATCAATACATATTTTAATAACAATTTTTTATCGATTATTTTTATATACTTTTACTGTTTCAATTTTTATTAAATTCATGTTGCCAATAAGATTTTCATGTTGATGATACCCAATTCTACTAAGTTTTGCGACTTGAAAGAAACAAGTGGTCGTATAGTTTTGGCCGGAGGTTGTGGCTTAATTAAATATTATTCAGTTTTCTCTTTATTGTATATCCACCATTAACCTGGACAGCTGAGTTTGCTGAAGGCCATGGATAAGATGGTCAATAAAACTAATAGGTTTTTCAATTATAAACATGAGGGGAGTTAAAAATAGTTCAATATTCTTATAAATCTTGCTTTCTTTTTAGCATTACTCTGCTCCTAATCCAATTAGGATATTATTCCCTTGATAACTCGAGACAACTTTTATTTAATAAATTGTTAATTTAATAATTTGCACAGGTTTATTTCAACTCCGAACGAGATTAACAACTATCAGAAGCGAAATGGTAAATCTTGTCAACTTTATTTTCTAAACTCCAATTATTCTTAACACCAAAATTCATTTGGATATTAATTTTCATTTTTCTTATTAATTTCAGCACTGTAGAAAACAATGTCGTTGTTTGAATTTGACTTTATCAATTTGTTATTTATTTAAATTCAATCTTCTGCATACCCAAGAAATGGAACCAACAGCAGTGGAACTTATAGGTAGAAAAAAAAATTATTTTAATTTATTTAAGAAAATTTGTATTTCAAAAAAACCAAGAAATATTTGTTTAAAAAAGTTCAATACATCATTTACTTAATAAAACAAATTTTTATTAAAACTACAAAACCAATATTTTGTCTTAACACTTTCTTGAACGCAAAGTCTTAGGTATATAATACAAACTAAATAATGGTTTTTATACTTTTTAATCTCATTTTATTTTACACTTATTCACTAATAACCAACAAGTAACAACAACAATGCCAAATTACATCATACACAACGAATTTTTACGTCCGGCACGCAACTATCTTTAATTTGCGGTTTCAAAATTTCAAATAGAGTGTTTCTTACCCAGTCTCCTTGCTTCTATATTAAAACTTATGATTAACCTTTTGGGACCAAACGAAGCACGCTTTTGCTTGCTTTAATTGACCAATTTATCCGGGGACTATAACGTAAGAAAGCATTTCTCTACATTCCCACATAACTAAACTGCTTTTAAGCCACGATATTTCCATAACCGACATTTTATTACATCAGTTTCACTTTCCAATCAATTACAAATTCCAAATTATCGAATTTCCAAACTTTTATCAACTGTAAACTGCACCGGCTTTCGCCCATGTTGTTATAGCGCGAATATCTGCATTACATTAAGTTCGTTCAAACGAGGTCGGTTGGCAGCAATGGCGCCGCAGACAGCAATCCCATAATAGGGCAGAATGGGAGGCGCTTAGCCGCCATATTTTACTCCGAATAAGGCAGCAGCTCACTTGACTGACATCTTACGCCGCCTATGCAGTCTCATTGCGGTCACCAGCAACACTCCATACATGGAAATTTTAAAGCTACGTTGCAGTTTTCCCCGAAACTGCTCTTTTTTCCAGCTGCGTCTGCACCTCAACTCAATTTAAAAAATAAAAAAATAATCATTTCTGCTCAAGGCGAGCACAGCACCCGAAAAAAACATATACACCGGTGTTCTTAATATAACATTGTATTTTTTTTTTATTTATATATTTATTAAAATTAAAAATTCACCTAAGGCTCAACTGTACGCCAGACGCATAATTTATATCAACATCTAATATGCATTCTGGACAGGTTTGAGAAAGATGAGTTCATTGATTTGCATTAAACAAGCCCCATAAAAAAAATTTTTCATATTTTTCTTTTTTTTTTTTAAAAAAAAAAAATGTTGCGTTTCCAGTTTGAATGTTGAATTGTTGTTTGAGAGATATAAACACGTTGTGTCACTTGACCTTGTCAGTAGGCGTTATAATCTTAGATCCCGATTGGAATTCAAAATGCTCCTTCACAGGTTGATGAGCACTGTGGGACTGAATCTTAAAATAGGCGGACCTCACATAAACAAACACATTAGCCCATTGGCTTTGAGCCACCCACTTCAACATCAAGTCACAGTTAAATAAACTGAGACGATGCTGGCACAGGCTAAATGATTGGTTGAGATGGCAAATTATACATAACCGCCATTCAACATTATTGACTTGCTTATCATATTGTAAATATTGTTTTGTAGAATTTGATTAAAATTCGGAAAACATTTGTGAAAAAAATTAATTATTATTCAACTAGAATCAAATAATATTCTAAAAGGGTTCTATTTTTTTTCTAATGTGGATAAAAGAGGAGAAAATAAATATAAACATTTTATCGATGCAAACAAACATAATTTAGAGAAACATGGAAGATGGAGCGTAGAGATGAGGGAGATTTGAGATTATACGAGGTCTAGTTCTACGATTCGAAGAAGAGAGGAGGAGAATATTCATCATGCTGATGTGCAAAGAGACATACGTCATCTTATTTTCATTCACAACAGGGAATTTTGTATAAAACAGAGACATGGACTTGCAAGACCAACCAACCTTCCATTATAAGCAAAAGACGACGTGTCGGCATCCAAAATCCGCCAAAATGGCGGATCGATTCAAGATGGCGACCCAATCCTTTCGCAGTGGCGCCTCCTGAACGTCCGCGTCGAAACGTTTCTTTTTTCAACGGGCGAGCGGCGCTCTCGGTCGGGCAAATCTCAAGCCGTCTCGGCGGAACGAGGCCTGTGTCCTTCCTTCCCATTCGCCGTTCACTCGAATTACGCATCCATGATCGCCCAGCAGCGTCCAATAGGTCATCAGCTCCTTTCCTCCAGCGCGACAGCGCAGTAGTGGCCGAATATCGCATTAAAGGCATATCTGGCCTGTTCTATCCAACCGTTAGGCCTAAAAACCACGAATTGCGGGCACAAGCGTACCGGCGCCCGCTAGCACGCAACTCGGCGGCGCTCTGCCCCATCGCTCGTTCAAATTTCTCACACTTGCACCCGATCGCGGAAAAGTTAAGCACCGTCCTCATCCCACAGCCTTTAATCGTGACCGTTACGTAAGACAACGTAACCAAGTTTAATGTCACAATAGCCTCTCAGCCTCGAGCCTCATGCTTCTCAATGGCCTTTTTACTAGCAATAAAAGTGTCAGACTTGCTTTTGGAATCTCACAATAAATTTCATATTAACGAAATATGCCAAACAGCCAAACATCTGCACATCGTATGCGGATGCGTTCTCACTTTGCTCTCTCTCCTTTTTTTATATACCCGTCATTTTGTTTCGCATTCACACTTGATGCAGCTCTCACTTTCTTACAAACTCATCCATTGTTTTCAAACTTGATCTACTTTTTTTTATTGCCCCAATGAATCTATCTGGTGCTTGGGTGTAGTCTGGCCTAGTTCGACTAAACAAAAGCCGGTCCCTTTGTGCTCCTTCCACCATCTTCACTTTATTTCTTTTTACAAGCTATACACCGAATATTCAACACACTTCAACTCACCTCTCACACACTTTTGATTTCTTTTTCCCCCCCTCAAAAAAAAACCGCCTTCAGGTTTTATTTCTTCTTTTAAAACTTAATCCAACGCTAGATAGAAAACAGATGCAACTTTCAGCCATCAGAATACGAGGTAAGTAAATTATAAGCCATTTAAAAACTCGACGTATATCTAGAATATTATATTTTACACATTAACTTATAACCCCACTTTGACTCTTACTACTAAATAAATAACTATACCCCACTTTGTTTATTTTACTCAAATAAATCTCCATTTCTTCTAAGCCTATCGTCACGAATCTTACATTAGTATCGGTTAGAAATAAATTTTATATCTTTTTTCTGTCCTATTTAAAATTCGACGCTCAAACACGTTCAAAGCATCACACTCAAACACAAGTGACGATTTTTGCGTGCATTAACTACATAATTTGACCGATTTCAATCAGTTCAAGGCAAATAAACAAATTTAGAAAACGAGTTTGCATTTCGAATAAAATCAAATAAACAAAAAATCAGATCAAATTCAGTATAAAAGTATCACATACGAATTGAAATTTAAACTTATGTACCTGCACTTTGACATGACAGGTTTAATACGAGCTTATTAGTGAAATTTAATACCTTTATGAAATGTACACATCTTAATCATCCGTGTCGATACGAGTATGAACCCTTTTCCTGTTTTAAATATGATACCACTTTCTTCATTTCCACTAAACTCGAAAGTTCATTCGAACTTGGGAAAAAAAAATTCAATTTCTCCAATTATATCCTCTTTTAAAAGTTTAAAAAAAATAAATAAAAATAAACTTCCTTCATAATCCATGGCTAAACCACCTGTTGATGCCATGGCAAACCAATTAAATTTATTACAACATTAAAAATAAAAAGAACCGCCTTCTGCAAAGACAAAATCCATCTAAATTAGGTAAAAATCGTTTATTATCAACAACTTTATCATTATTTTTTTCCTTATTCAACATAATATATGTAAACAAATTTATTTGCGGAAGTGAAAGATAAGATAACAAAAACTAGTCCAATTCACAATGATTTAGTTGCTTCAAAACTCTTGCTGAGTAAATATACTTAAAAATAACAACCTGTGTGGTATTAAACTCACAACTCAACATCCATTCACCTGTTGAATGAACACGAGAAACAAGAGAAGGGGAGAAAAAGAGTTATCAATCTATTCAAGCAATAAAACCAACACATTTACACATCAAAATTTAGGATCTTTGGGTTTGGCTGTCGAATTTACGTCATCCCCTACAAAAGGGTTCCTCAACTCCTTCAGGGCTACAACATGGAGACGGTTTGTCTTTTTGATACCACCCGCATAGTGGGGACAATGAATTCGAAGGGGAAAAGAAAATAAAAAAAAAAACTTTTAAGGGAAAGGAGTGCAACAGACTACCCCTTTATTCGCATACGATAAGATTTTTTCACTGAAAAGCAGGTTCGAGTCGTAAAACTGTACGCGTGAGCCCGTGTGTGTTGAGTTAGCGAATTGCAGTTGGTCAAAGTGTGAAAGTGATCGGACAAACAGTGCAGATTCAGTGCCCAAAGTCCCTTGTAAATATCAGCCACGACCTTTTCGTATATATGGAGCGAATTAAGTGGTAAAGTCTGACTGACTGAGGACCTTTGCTCCGCCCTTGGCCACATCAACAATAATAATTCAAGCTTCAAGTGAATATTTTAAGGGGCATATAAGGAAGGGGAGAGAAAACAAAAATCGCTCTCACTCGTTCGGTGTGGAGCAATTGATGTATGATATATAGTTTTGGAATCCGTCAAGAATAATGTTGTTTAAACACGCGCAAGGTGATACCCTTGCACTTCCTGTCATTGTCAACTGTGCAAGCAGGAAATATATCCAACTACGTAAATATTATTTCCTCGCTTTATTGGTTCAAATCTTGTGGTCGGTTTGACGAGTCAAAGAAATGTCACCTTAATTTCACAACCACATTTTCTTTTCTCGGTTTCAAATGGGCCAAATCCATTCTTCCATGCAGCTCGCTCACTGAATTCTTTTCCACCCAAAAGACCACACCAGCTCAGCATATATCAATTCTTTCTCTCCTCCACCACCTCTCCCTTCAAAATCCCTGAGTCTGCATAAATTTCCTTTATCCTTTTTCAATTTTACCTGAATTTTTAAAAAAAGAAAAGCTTTTTTTTCGAATAACATATATTGCGCAACATTAATTTAGACAAACTCCCTTCACCTTATCTACAAACTAATCCACTAAAGTGTGAACCTGATCAAGCGTGCTTATTTATCTTCCACTTTCTCGAGCTGTTGAAAATTAAGCTTTTGCTTAAACTGTTCCCCGGTTTAACTAGCATGTTAAGTAGGATGAACTCTCACCCTAAACGAAAACTGTCAAGAGCACCGACTGCATTAGCATAAATTGTCGTCGAGTGACTCCAACTTTTGCAATTGCGGTTCAAAGTGTAATGAGAAAGAATTTTTTTTCTCGCAAAAAATTTTTTTCCTTCTCACTTTTTCGAGGTAACCTAGTAAACGACACATTTTAAAACGTGCAATCAACTTGCGAGCTCTGAAAACTGGACACTTTTCAACAGTCGTTCAGAGTGCTCTTTTCAAAGAGGATTCAGCTCCACTAATAAGAGCAAACTCGTATATAGCCGGCACAACTGCGCCCACAGCGCTCTATCGATCGAGTTAAACAGAAGAAGGAAGTGACTCGAAAGTAGTTAAGTAGTCCATTCACATCCCTAACAAAACAGAAAACTCCACTCTTATCGATTTGTATTGAAGAAAAAAAATGTAGTACACTTCTAAAACTCTAATTGACCACTTTTTGCTAACTGTTAACTTGTACATTTCTTTTCAAATTTATTTTAATTAACAAGTATTTAAAAAATAAAACTTGTTTTGAATAAATCATCATTTTAGTGCAGAGATTTTATATTGAAAAAAATTATAATCTCATCTTTGCAGTTAATTGTGATTGATTTTCCGTGTCGGGTTTTGAGAAAAAAAAAGAAAAAAAATCATTCAGCTATTATTGCCTTTAAATAGTGTCTAGTCTCATTAGTCAGAGTCCCATTACGAGCTTGAGCATGAGTTAAGGTGGACAGGTGCAGGCAAAATGCCATGTATTTAACGAAACGACAATTTATTCCACCGACCACAGAAAAAGTGTTCTGCTTTATATATCAACCGCTCAATATTGAAACCAATTTCTCTAATTTGTCATATTTGCATCAAAAATGTCGATTCAATTAGTAAAATTAAAACATTATTTTACATATTGAATAAAATAAAAAAATTAAGTCAAAAAAAAAATTATTATTCCTCTTTACAAATTACGTAATTCAATCATGGCGCACAGCAGGCGCGCAACAAATTTCTATAAAAAATCAACTTCAAACACCAATTTCGAAATAATCAAGTGAAATAATAATTTGCACGCCCCGTAAAAAAATATAGCAAAATTTGTTTAGATTGTCACTTTTTTATGTTCTATCTTTTGCGAGACTTATCATCTTATTTTCAGTTGGCAGGTGGCTATTGACGAATTCAACTCGAGATGATCACGATTCCTCGAGGCTCACACAAACAAGTGCGTGGGCATTTTTATGGACAATAGGCTTACTGATAGCACATAAATTTCTCCAGTTCTGACTAGATAGCTTACCGAAGTACACGGGAGGCATTCTTTTCGATATTGAGATCCAACAACAACATCGACGCCTTCACTTGAGCCACTTGAACGATACCGCCGCCGATCTGCACACTGATTGTTATTTTCTTGCCGTACTCGGTAAGGCACTGCCAGTTGATAGCAATGCACTCTTATGACTGTTTCACCCATTAGAGTCGCAAACACATTTACATGTGGGTCATTCGAATATCTTTTTTTTCCCGTTTCCTTTTATTAGGCTAAGGTCTTTATATATGTCATAAAACAGTTTAGATGGCTAATTTCATCAATATGTATGAATTCTGATATACGTAGTTTAAAATCCAACGAAAATTGACTCGAATGGGCTCGAAAGACCCATCAACAGGTTTTTGTAATTTTTTTTTTCTCTTATTTTAATTTTTTTCGTCATTTTTCTCGTAAATAATAAAAATTTGCATTGAAAATTTGATAATTAAATTTTCTTATGGTATTTTTTATATTTCTTTTACTATTTAGTGACTGAATCTTTCACGTTCTGATCATATATTTGACCAAAGCTTATAAAAAGGAGAAAAATTAAAGTTAAATCCCGAAGCATAAACTTTTATCGTTACACAATTAATAATGCTTCTTTAAGAGATATGTTGTGTTACATAAATGGCAAAGAGATTTGCATTGTAACATTATAAAATTGGACTAATTAAACTGATAGCATTACTAGGGAAATAGTTTTAAACCTCCGATGTGCGTATTATCATTCGGGAAGATTTTCAGATGAAAACGGACATTCGAAAGCAGTTTCGAAATGAGCTACACTAAAATTATGAAGTTTAATTTCCTTTTACAATTTTCTCTTTGCCCCATACGAATGAGAAAGCATCAAAAAAATTTCAAAACTCATCTAAATGCAATTCCACGGATCTAACAGTTACTTTTAAACCTCAGTTGAGACATGGCAAAGAAAAAAAAAAATTAACCATCTTTTTCAAAAAAAAAATGCCAATTTAATTAATTTTCATTGTACACCGTTCCAGTGCAATCTTTTCTTCAGTTTCACAATATACCGCTACAAAAATTGCTAATTATGTTAACACACCATGTTCTCTAGTGATGCACTTGCATAATCAAAACGATTCTTTTCATCTATGCAGCACTAAAAATAGAAATAAAAATATAAATATAAGAACGGATTTATCCTAGCTTGCTCTTTACTTGCCAACTTTAACAGTTTCTTTCCACTTTCATTTCTCACTTTTTTCTTTCTAAAGAATCTAAAGCACAACAACCCCTTTTTTTTCATATTTATACATGTGTACAGTCGAATGACATTCATTTTCATACATTGTAGAAAATTACTACTTTGAGAAAAATTTCTTTCAACAAAAAAAAAAATTAACACACTCCCAGAGGATGCACAAAAAGAGTTGGGATTGAGTTTAATAGAAGCCGAGAGAAGTTGAGAAGAAAGAGAAAAAAAGTCAAATGTGCTAGAAGAGACGTATCAGAACAATTTGAATTCCGTCTGTTACTGAACCTGCTCGAGGATCTGGCAACGCGCCGGCGCCAGTCTGGAGCCAACTTACAACGCCAAGCATAGGATTTTTATCTTTTTGCGCATTTTCCTTTTTCCAGTGGAGCATCCTGGGGGTAGATCTTGGCAATTGTCTCATGCACGCTTTACAGGCACAGAGAAAAATCTAATTTACACCCCTAGCACCTGCCTCTTGATTCAGAGTAATTCCCAAATTTTACTCAACCTGCTAGCATATAAACATCGTTTTTTAAATTCACTTTCCCAAACCATAACCAACAGGCTTAGGCTACTCTTCTTTAATAGATTCAAACTGTGCCAACAAAGATAAGAGTCAACCAGTCTGTAAGGGTTAAGTAAATCTTAAAAAACTTCTTCTATAAGGGCAAAGGTTAGGGCAATTCGTAGTTGTGTATCATTAATTTTTTTCATTTTTTATTCGTAGGATATATGGGTTTCCGTTTTCTAGTATCGTTTCTTATTATATATTTTCTTATTTTAACACCCACTTGAGTGTGGTATTTACATAATACGAGACACTATCATCTAAACATCACCGCACAATATACATAACCCATAACCTGGATCCATTATCTACGAACATTGGACTTTAATGAGCAATTTAAATTACACAGTGATTAATTTTCTGCGTACACGCGATAATGTATATCATCCAAACTCCCACATTCCGAAGGTCTCTTTTAAAAAGAAGCAACATGTGTAAAATGTGCGTCGTATTTTTGCGATTTTTATTTAATTAAAACTTAAGTTATTTTCCCTTAAAATAATTTTTTTTAAGGTATGATTAGATTAAAGATTATATATATATATTTCTGTTTGATCAGTACACATGAAATATTCATATATTATGTCCCAAATTGTACATTTAAGTCCTCGATTTGATGTACAGTCACGATATATATGTAGGAACTTGTAAATTTGTAAATTTGAAAGTTTTATGTTTGTTGAATGCAAATTCCAAGTTTTAAATTCTGATTTTTGACAAAGATTGCAGTAATGCCGACAACTCCTACAAGAAAACCCGCCCCAGAAATCATCGATTTTGCCGACATTTTTTGCAAAATTTGTTGGTGTACCAATAATGTCTAACATGTCGAACGTACTAAAAACGCAAAGCTAATTCAATTCAAATGTGCAATTTCTTTCAAAAGAGAAAATCAAACAAACGCCCATCCCTCCAGAAAAATGTGACATCAAACCCTATCATTTTGCTACATTAATTTCAAGTTAAATAATAACTCACACAAAAATGAGCAAAATTTATTATTGTCAGTATAAAATCTCGCCCTGAAATTAAAGTTTATGGTAATTTCATTATTTCTCGCTAATTCTAACTACCTCCAATGACAGATAAAGTTATTACACTAATGTAACAATTTTCAAAATTAATCCACTCGTTAATCAATGACAATATTGTTAATTTCAAAAGCGCAGTAGATGAAATTGATTTTACAGTGCAACAGCAGCAAAAAGCATAAAATAATTCCAAATAATATCACAGATTCTTACAATTCGAGAAAGCAATTTTCGACAAGTTAAGAATCAAGTTAAATACGCAAAAAAAAATTAAATTTGCGCTTTAATTCCAACATAAACGCCCTCGGTTGAATTTCTAAATTACTAACAGTTGTATGCTGTTCAAATTCCCAGCGGGGTTGCGTATGATTGAATTAAAACTGCGAATTAAGCAAAAACAGCATGCAGAGATCACTTTACCACCATCATATGCCTTTTATGTAAATGATATCAATTAGTTAAATTATGTTTGAAAAACATCGAATAACTTTTTAACATCAAACTTAATTAATATTACGTAACACTGATTTATTAAGCTTCACAATTTACAAAAAATTCGTTTCTCATTTAACACCAAATGTGGGAAAAATATTTTTAAAACCCCTTGTCTTTGAAACAAATCAAAACCACATTAAACTTTCGCTGCATAATCAAAATTTCTCTCAAAATAGACTAAAACTTAGCCAAACTTAATTATTATCTCAAACCACTTAATTCATCATCATTATTATCATTTTAAAAATTCACAAACTTAATTTCAATTACACCAACTAAAAAAGCAGTGATGCTTTAACATCCAATGTAAAAAACATCTAAGATTACCACCTCCCCTTTTCATGGGATGCTGAACTTATCGTAAACATCCTTCTTTACTTTGTCTAAAACAATTAATGCATGCGTGCTTAGCCAGCAATCTTGTATAATTAATTCATTCACCTCATTTCTTTCCATAATTTCACTCCCTTTCCAATCAAAGGTGAGGTGAATAGCTTTTATATTGCAATCTCTTCCACTTGACTTCCTATTTTATTTTTTTTTCCTATTTTTATTTTCTTTCTAGCTCACCATCATGTGAGAAGTACAACCCCCGCCATACCAACGACTCCAATTCTTGCCCAAAGGCAATCCAACTTGAATTCCAAGTCCATGATTAGTTAAGGGATCGTCACCTAAGCTCCTCCTTTCTCATGGCCAAACCATCTAACCCTATAGTTAACCGGTCCCTTCATGTGGAAAAAAAAAAACAAAAAAAATGATTGCAATGAAAAAACGAGACTTGGTCCAAGAATAACCATTCGGATCTAAGTTTGGTCTCCTATGAGTCTTCTTGGTTAGGTCACTGTAATAAGGTGGAGTGTGCTACAAGTGCGAGGCTAGTATCAGGATTTGTTTGATTACTGTAAACGATCGGGCCATATAGTGAAAGGAAGAGACCACTGGCGTACGGCACAAATGAAGAAGCATCACGTGACCCTACTACAACTTGACCAAAGTATCTTACTGCATGGCCCTCCCGAGACTATATCTGCAGCAATTGCTCTGTCCTGATGGGATGGAGCTCGGGCTGTGTTAATGCGCAAGCGCACACTATTCTACAGACACCCATCAAACGTTGAAAACTCCCCAATTTTATCTCGGACAAAGCTAAGAAAAAGTTTCCGCTTTTTTTTTTATTTTTCAATTGCCAATTATATTAATCAGATTCAAAACTTCCTTTTATTAACATACCTCATAATTAAATTCAATTTCTCTTTAAAATAATTATATAATTGTAGTATTATATACATTCTGTAAAGTCATTATACTGACGTAATTTGTAATATATTGCCTTTTTATGCAATGTTTTATTAATAATACAAGAAAATAAACAACAATCATGAAAAAATGCAAATAATTCCGTAATTATTTCCTGTATTTCAAAACTTATTTACCTCTAACAAAGTAAAATATGAAATAAAACCGCAAACCATTCTACATTTTTAAGTACACACATGTTTGAATATGAAAAAAAAATTTACTGAAATCAATAGCTCTATCTGACAAAATATATTACAATAAACGTCTACTTGAAAAAATAGGAATTGTGGTCGACCAAGCCAAGTGCATCTAAAAGCTTCGTGGTTTGCTCTAGGGATTGGGAGCAGAAAAAGAGAGCAAGGAGTAGAGTGAGAGAGAGAGAAAACAGTGCAACAACGAATTGTGTATAACGTAAATATAAGCAAACGTGCTGCTTCCGTTCCATCGTGTTAATTAATCGCAACGCTCGTAGGCTAACAGTTACGACTTTGTGGCAAATGGAGTGCGAGTGCATCGTGTCATATATTGCAAACACACTTTTCAAACCGTGATTACTCCGTACACTTAAGATACGACGCATACAAACTGCTCCAATAATAAACACGAGGTCAATCAATCAATCAAATTCTTTAATCTTTCCATCAAGTTGACAAAACAAACATCTAAAATTAACTTTTATATTTCTTCTCAAAAGCATTATTACTTCCCTAAATGGTTGGCAGTCTTTATTTTCGTTGTATATACTTCCATTTACCACATGACTCGTGAAACATAATGCCCATGAGGAAGGAAGCCACTTCACACTCCCGATTGATCGCAGCAGGGATTAGCCATTTTTTCTTTCTCTCATTCGCTCATCTCGCTTTTGACATTTGCTCTTTTCAAATTCATCACAATCTCAATTGATAAAAATTATCTGCCTTCTATCTTAATATTGGCACATGCCCCAATCCTTCCGTGCCACCTCCACCCACATGGGGCCAGGCTCGCCTGTTGAGGACATAAATCGCGCTCTCTCGTGTGCCCTATGTGGCCTCGGGTCTACGTTTTCACAACCCCAGGCGAGGCCAAGAAGACGCCCGAGTCTTCGTTTTGCGAAGGGTCCGAGAGCATGGCGCACTTATCATGCACGAGCGGTCGCGTCTCAAATGTGTCGTGCGGGGATGGCCATATAAGATCAATGAAGGCAGTGTCTTCGGTTTCAAGCTGCATACACTTCTTCATCGACTAAGGCTAAAATTGCCTCTGATACTCAGCGCCACCAAGCGACGAAAGCGTGTGACTAACGGGTTATGGCTGCTGCTGCAGTCGTGTGACGTCAGCATTTGCTAACATCGTCAGCATTAAATTTTCGTGGACGCACGTGTACGTGTCATTCTAAGTCTCTCAGAAATTGTTAATGTAAACAGATTAAAATATTCATTACAACCAACATGTTTTCATTTTATTTTTATGTTAGGTGTTGATAGCTAATTTTAATCGAAAAAATAAATTAATGAAAATAAATTTCAAAATATAAATAAATAAATAAATAAAATATTCCAATCAATCTAAAATGTTTCGGGGTGTTCAAGTTTTAAAATGTAATTAATATTCTTTAATTTAACCGTTTTTCGGTGTATTCTTTAAATTTATGGTTCTATTAGTCGTAGGATAAAATGATAAATGCTTTATTTTGTTCAAGTAAAATGTTTCTCTTGCGCGAGAAAAACATGTAAATTTCTTTTTCCCATCGCTTTTTATCTCCATTAATAACAGTCACTTTCTAATATCTTCTTCAAATTAGATTTTTAACAGCTAAGAGTGTGTGTGCAAGTAAAAAAAAAAATTATTGATGCCTTTGAATGATTCACTAATATCCACTTTCAGCTCATGCATGACTATAATGTGAAATGAATGTGTGCAAAACTAAGAAAACGGTTACCCAAAAAATGAGAAGAGATGGCAAATTGCACCAACTTACACACAAATGCGCTATAGCATTATATATAGTAGAATTGCAACTGGCAATCAGCGTTAGGGATAAAAAAAATGGAAATTCGCACGGAACATCTTTTGTTTTTACAACCCGAAAAGAGAAGAAGAAATGCATAATAAATAACAGCTCTTGTGTATGCAAAGCTTTCTTCTCTATTGCTTTTTTTCTCTGCGGTGCCAAGCGAAAGAAAATTAGCTGGATTTCACACTGAATTTCGACCATCATAACCCAAGGTGTAAAATGCATATTATCCACCTTCGTAGTACCCAAATAGAACTCAACTATTTTATTCATATGAAAAAAACACGACGAGGAAAAAAAAAGGGGAGGAGAAAAGTTGATATTTGTACAAAAGGATGAACATATGGTGTGAAACTTGTTTAAATATCCATCAATAATTCAATAATTTTATCGATAATCACAATTATTACAACTTTTATATTTATATATAAATATAAATACCCATTCAGAGTAAATGCTTATTCTATCTACTTTAAAAACCCTCATAAAATAAATTCAACGACTTTTTTTACACCAACATACCCTTCACCGAATCAGTTCTAACTAGTCACCCATAGTGTGACTAAACCGTTCAGTTTAAAATACATTTTGACACCAACGACGAATGAATACGTCCATTATAGAGCTTTACGACTTTCTCAGCTCTAACAAGCCCTGCCTGCTTCTGGGAGTACATCTTAAGATGCATTCAAACATTTACTCAACTTTATACATCACGCCTCCTGTACCCCCCTACTTTCCTGATATCCCGCCCTTAAAACGATCCACATTTTTCATTTAGATCTTTGTACAATTAAGTCATGCTCTTGACCTTTTCCTTTTCAACCATTACATTTTTTTTCTCACGAAAATTCCCTCGCCCAGCTTTGTATCAAGCGCAGTTATTGATCCACATCTTGTCATGTTATATATGGACGAAACGACGATATTAGAACGATGTATATAG
>JAQFZN010000545.1:0-27380 GCA_034687075.1 Geophilus carpophagus
TTGCTACTCCGGTAGTCCATCTCAGCCTTTCTCAAACTTTTATGTTTTAGGATTCCTTTACACTGTTAAAAAAATGCTTCTAGGCCTTCCCACGCTTAAGTAAAATATGTACAGTAAGAAATGGTAAAAAAATAACATGCGGACGTTTCGAAGATTCCTTGAAAGATCCTCCTGGGTCCCCAGGGGTCCCAGGACCACAGTTTGAGAAACGATGGACTATCTATAGGGCTAGCAATCCTTGAAAAAGAATTTAATTGGGTAGCTAGTGACTACTAGTGTAAAACTGTTGCAACTTAGTGATGCGTAGCAGCTTTCGAGATTACCTAACTAAATAAAAGTTAAAGGGATTCAATTTATTTATAAATTATTGTATAAAAAATTATGGGGGGAGGAGAGAACGTTGTCTGTAAAATGTTCCAATATATTTTTTAAAATATTTCCAATTTATAAGAATTTAACAAAGCCTCTCTCTAGTTAGAACCAGAATATACCATATTCATAAATTTAATGGTAAACAAAGAAAATAAATAAAACTCGTTTCAAATGATAAATTAATACTTTATTAATTTCAATCTCAAATTTTCTTCACTTTAGCTATCAGTTATCGTATCTTGAATACCTGAATTAGTAAGTCTTAGCATCTTTCCTTGGAACTCTGCCAAACTAATGTTCTATTACAAAACTAAATATGAAAAAAAAAATTTAAACTTGGATCGCCTACAAAAGTTATATAAGACCATATTTTAGGCAAAAATAACCCTATTAATAAACCTCAAAACAAAAGCACACTCCTTTCTTCGAAACAGTTTTAAAAAGTGACAGTGAAATCATCAAATTTTTTGTAAGTTAATAAAGGGTCTCATACAATTTTAATGAGACCTTGTGCAATGAAAAAAACAACCACAGTATATGGTATTAGATCTCTTGAGAGTGGAGTCTAAAAAATGAACATGAGCACCAAGGTCATGCAAGTGCCCTAGTTTGCTTGCTATTTTATATTTGTAATAAACTTCAAAACATGAAAAATGAAGCTCCACTTAAATTAATGAAATTTGAAGAAATTACTAGCAAAAATCAGAAACGTAATTGCGAAATAGGAAATAATTTTAGCTTTAAAAATAGAAACGTGTATAGTCGGTTACCCCCTGTAGCATAAGATGACAGTTCGCAGATGGATACTGCAAATATTATTCATCCACTTTACAAATATTAAGTGCAAAGTGAAACACTGCAGTTTTATCATAAACAGCAGCAAATAATTGCATAACTCATTACATAATTGATGACATCAACTGTGAAACATTCATGGTCAACTCGCGCAGCTTCACCGCCGAATCCATAAGTGGAATGTTCAGAATTATCCCATGCAACACAGTGTCCCTCTGTCTTTACATTTTGCCCTACTTTCTTTCACGCACCGAAAGTTTTCGCAGTTCTAGTTGATTTCAATTCCAACGTCTGAAATGGCAATTACGTGGGTTTGGACTATTCTTATATCATTTTCCGCAAGTTTATCGTGTATGTATTTTCTATTTTCTAATTTTTAAATGTTCGGTTTCTCTTTTTCTCATTTGTTATTTTTGCATTGATTTTTTGGCTTTTAATAGATGTTGCGACAAATGAAGTCGAAGTAGACACTAGCATTTTTCGACAGCTTAATTTAGGCGTAATAAATAATTGTCAAATGATGCATCACTTAGACTTGCGGGACGCTACAGATGACTATTGGTTTCACTGCATTAAGAGGCAATATAATGCAATTGATTTGATGATGATACTGCCAACATTAAACGAGGAAATTTGCATGTAAGAAATTTAATTTTAGTTTTATTTTCTTTTAAAATTCAAAATAAATATTGTTTTGTTTTAGGGAAAATAAGTTAGTTAATTGTATCAAACAAAATAAAAAAAAGATTCAAGTATGTTTGGATAAAGATCAACTGGATGAAGTTATTGAGGATGTACTAAATTCCGTAAAAGCTGGGTTTGATTACCTATGCTCAAATAACTCGCGTGTATTGCATGGTAATTTAATTAACGAGCAGCTAAACAAAAACTAATAAATAAATTAATTGTGTAATTTTATTGTAGAATTTAATAATCAACGAAGCAGAAGTTGTTTTGCAGAGATTAGAGATGATATTAGATTATGTGGAGAAAATATGCCTAAAGATTGGATGAGAATAATAATGCCTGACGATTTTACTTCAGTGACTTTCCGTTACGATGGAACTTGCAAGTAAGTAGATTTTTAATTTTTTTTTAGTTTTGTAAACTGTAATCAAAATAAGAAATTGATTGTGTTGTCATTGATTGAAATTATACTATTTTAATCACATAGGAAACGAGGTCAATGGGCTACTTGCGTCGTCAAAACTTTGGATAAATGCGAGGACAAGCTCGCCAAGAATGTAGTTCAAGGAGTTTTTGCAGCGATGCTCCTTGATACACCTTGCAAAGACGTTATATACCAGTCATTTCCGGTTTTGATGCGTCCTGAAACATTGGTAGAGACGACAAAACCCACTAAAATTACTTCACCATCAACTACTTCTACAACTTCTACCACTACTACAATAACAACGATAGAAAGTACTACTATGGGCAAAACTCAACCTGTTACTGATGCAAAAACCAACACCAACAAACCATCAACGCCAGTTAAACAAACGTCACATGATGATGCTAATGTAAGAGCACCTGTTGTGAGTTTTAATATTATGATAGTTTGTGTTTACATGATAACTCACATTTGGCAAGTTTGTTTTGCGGGATGTTGAAGTTGAATTGCAAATTGCATAAGTGGCATTTAAAAATTGGTGCCATATTTTCACCAAAGTTTATCAAACCAGTAATCATTAATTATTGTGTTCTGCATAGCTTATACTCAAAGTTCAATAGACGATTAATTTAAATTTAAATTTGAATTTAATTAAAATTTCCTATTAAATAATCAACTTTTTCAACATTTTTAAGCATTAACTTATTTTTAATAATTAAAAGTGAGATTACTAGACACAGTTGAAAGCATTCAGAATATCGTCTGTATCTTACATGCATTTCAATGTCCATGTTGGTAAAAACTTTTATGTGTTTTTTAAGACTTATTATTATCAAACAAACTTATTGCACACCCTAATAACCTTGTGATTAATTATAGCCATGATCACCATTGTAGGACAAGTTTATCACGTTCAGTTGATGCAAAATTAGTGAGATCATTTCCGTAGATGTTTATTTTTATGCACTGTAATAATTTATTCCAACGTTTAAAATAAATATTTTATTTAGTTTTCCTTTTCTTCGAGTCTGTATTTTTATTGTTTTTGAGTGAGGAAAAATCCTTTCTGCAACTGTTTACTCAATTACCTAACTGTTAATCTAAGAATAAAGTGCCTTTATATAAACCTTCGGCATCCGTGACCGATTTTCTTTTCACGATTCATGACATAGCGCCGTAGCGTAATGTAATCTAGGTCTTTTTTATTTCAACCAAAGTATGTTTCCGCTTACGAAACACACTGATGTAAATAAAGATTCTAACATCTTTCATTTTTTTTTCAGAGAAATAATTTTTCTTAGTCTACAAGCAAGTGCATGACTATCACTCTACAACAGTCATTAACAGACATTGCTTTCTATTTTAAAATTTTGTTTGCTTTGCAGTGCTATCTATATATGAATCTCTACTCTACGCTACCTACTGCAGTATTTGGAATGCTCTGATATTGAGTGCTCGAATTTTTTAAATACTTTATAAACTTTTTTTGTGTGCCATGTGTGTGTGATTGATATTCCATGTTCAGCAGTTGGTTCTTGTATTAAATTATTTCCTTTCATGCCACTTGCCTTAAATGCAATTAAATATTTAAAAATAAAGGTTGAGATAAAAACCGAAGTAAAAGCAAGTAATAAAAATAAGAAATTTCTACGAACTAATAAACAAACTATAGTAACCTATAAAATAATTATGTGTATAAAGCAATTCATTATATTTATTATGAGATAGATTCGTGTCAGTGAACAAACAAATGCAGGAAATTGACAATTTCCTCATACATGTCGTTTATGAAACAAATATTTAAAAAATTCGAAGGTGAAAATTGTGATTTAAAATTCTAACCAAAAAATTAAATGAAATAATTTAAATGAATCGTATTTATTTATTTATTATAATTATCAATTTACTTTACAAAAAGCTTTTTCTATTCATAAGACAATAACAATATTTGTTTTCCTGTAATATGTTTGTATATTTTACGGGTGAACTGGAAGTAAATTCAAAATGAATCACACCTTTAAAAGTTAGATTTAAAAGTCGATTTCTTTATATTAAATTGAAATATGAATTGTAACTTCGCTCGGTGCACCTGTGCTTTTATGTAGCTCTAGTCTGCACATCAACCTGTAGCCTCCTGCCGGAAAAAAATTCATATTTTCAACAGTTGTTGTTGCCATTGGATGTGAAATTTAATCTCATTTTCAATTTTATAATGAACCAGTTAATAATGAAAATCAGCATCCTAATTTTAGGTAAGTGATTTAATATTTTTAAATCCTAAGATTTTTATGTATAAATTTAATACTGTATACAAATTTGAAGAAAAAAAATAAAATCTAAAAGATAATATGTTAATTGAAATTATGGTGATTATAATCTGATTAAAGGATTAAAATGTTATTTTTTAAAAAAATCTAGTGCAAAAGTAAATAAAAAGAAATATTAATTTTGATATTGTAATTTTATTAAAACATTTAAATATATGCATTTAATTTTACAATTTATTCACGCATGTAAAAGAATGTAAAAAACAATTAGTATTTTAACCTAAAAACCAAAGAAATACCATAATTATTTTACATTGTATTTTTAATGCAGGAAAAAACTAGAGCATATTTAATTTCCTCTTTCTAAATTAAAAAAATAATAAAGTTTATAAAATATTTTATTACAAACAGGCTTCTACATTAATACACTTCATGGAAACGTTATGGAAGGTATAGAAATGACGCCAGGACCGTTTGATTTGAATCTAACAACCACCATCGAGCCCAATTTAGCATCTCATGAAGATGAATGTGAACAAGCTCAGAATGTGAATTACATCAGAGACCAAACCGACAAATTTAAACACTGCATATCTTCAATTGAAGTAAAATTATTTCCTTTCAATTGCATGTAAGTAATAAACGAAAGTAATCAAAATGAGAGTAAAACTTTCATTTTAAAACAATTGAATTCTGTGAATGGAAATTAATAATTCAATCAGCTAATAGTAATAATAGAAAAAATGTATTTTATACCACAGAAATAATTTCATTAAAATTTATTTTATAGACAATACAAAACCATTGTGAACTGTTTTCACGATTTCACAACCCACGTTGAATTATGTTTTGAAAAAATGAAAGACGATTGGAAAATTACAAATCAAATATTAGCAGATGCTGCCGAATATATGTGTGATCCTAGAACTGAACTTCTGCACTGTAAGTCTTTTACATCATAATTTATTGTACATAATATACTTACATTATAATTTAAATATAATAATTAAAATAATTATTAACTTATTTTTTGTTTTTCCAGCCTTTTATTTACATGGAGGAAAAAGTTGTTTATCAGGAAACGAACTTCATCACTGCGGACCAAGTTTTATAAACACACTCCTAAATAACTCAGAATATTATACATTTAGTAAACAATTGCTTTCGCAGAATTATTCATCTCATTCTTGCAGGTATGCAAGAGATATTTATATTTTAGCAATTGTCTCTACATATTTTTATTTTACAGTGAAGAGGAAAATAATGCGAAGTGTACTCTGCACGGAATTTCATTGTATTGTAAAGAACAGCCTAACATCACATTAATAGCTGATAATTTACACCAAATTGTAATGAAACACAGTGGATGCATTTCCAGTGCATTTGCAATCTGTGCTAATGTAAACACATTAATTACAATTTTATTTGCCACATTAATTCTAAGAGCAACCGCATTCTTTAATTAATTTTTTATTTTCGTGGTATAAGAGTAATAATAATTTCAAAGCAACAATGTGAAATTCTAACCTAGTTGTCCTTGAAGTTTAAGCTAAATTTCTATTCATTTCGTTTAAAGTAATATAAGTACTAACATGTAATTATTCTTCAAAGTAATTTTAAGTACTAGTCAGCACGTCAATTGGAAGAGATTAGGTAATTTAACACTTCAAACAAGTTATTTAATGTCGTTTCATAATTCACAAGAAAAATCACTTTCTAAATTTATTCATTTAATTGTCAAAAATCCATTTCAAATAACAACTTTGCAATACCTTTGACCTACTTTAAGAGTTTATCTTATCTTTATCATGTCATATGCTTATTTGACTCAACAGTGTAATTTATAAACTCAGTTTATAATCAAAAACCAAAGATTTCGCAAAAAACATGTAGCAGGTTATATTTAGATGATAAATAATATAACCGGCGAGTTAAAATTTTATAATGTAAACCAAAGTTTTATTGGCATCTATTCTTTTATCAATCCATATGTCAAATGTGTTTCTATTCAGACAAAAATTCTAAACCAAATGTACGATTACGTAATATAATCTTAACGTTTGTTAAAAGTCTAAGTTGAAATATACAATTTAAACTGGCGTGAAATTATAATTGGCTAATTATGTGTTGTGATAAACACGAATCGCATCAAATGGCAATTATTACATTCCTTTTGGTGACATTGACACCAATTATTTAAATACCAATTTCATGGATTTAAAAAAATTGTAAATAATTTCTCAAATAAATAAGTTCAGTAATATTTTTTAAGTTTTATTATCAAACAGGAACAATACACACAATAACAAAAGGTTATCAAAATAGAGATCAGTACTAAAATTCTTTATACTCACACCCACAAATGCTTATCAATTACAATTAAATTTATACTAAATTTGAATCTTTATTCTTAAGCGCATTCACCACCTCAGAAACAATGGTTGATACCTCAGCCATTGCTCCATATCCTGTGTCACCACATGCTAGTGTCTTTTCAACAACTGGAATTTCAAAATAACCTAATTGTTTTAATTTTTCGATCTGAACTGCTGTTAAGGGATGTTCCCACATGAATGTATTCATTGCAGGGCAAAAAAAGAGAGGTTTATTAGGATCCCAAGCCCTTACTATACAAGTAATTAAATTATCACATATACCGTTAGCCATTTTAGCTAAGGTATTAGCGTCTAATGGAGCAATAACAAATATATCTGCCCATCTGCGTAGTTCAATATGCAAAACGGGATCTTTCATAGTTTTCCAAGTGTTCCATTCGTCTTTATCACGGTATAATCTTACTGATAGTGTGGATGGGTCAAAGAAATGCAAAGAATGTTCTGTACACACAATTTGAACTTGTAATGGCCTATGAAATTTTACAGCATTGAGTTCATCCACTAACTTGGGAATTTTGATTGATGCTACACTGCCAGTGCAACCAATAAGAATATGATACGGTTTTATATCGTTGATATTATCGTCAGGTGAACTGGTGCTTGCTTTTTCCATTGAATAAAAACAAAATTGATTTTAACTGAAAATAAAGAAACAAAAGTCATGATATTGTTATTTTAAAAATCAAACAATAATAAAATTATTACTTGCAGATTTAAGATACAAACTACGGATAAAATTAAAAATGTGAAAGAGTTTGAATTAAATAAATAAATATAACGGTCATTCATTCGGTGCTAGAGTTGATCATCGTCGCCATATTTTTTTGAGGGACTGCAACATCTGCCAATAGAGGGTGAAATATTAAAACAATCACGCATGCGAAGTAATTGCAAAATATGGCTGACTCAAATTTAATTATGAAAAGAGTTAAGATTTATCGTAAAATATTTGGTAATAGTAGTAATTTCTCTTTTTTATAATTTTTTTAAAATTATTTGCGTTAAAATATACAAATATCATTAGAAAATTAAACTAAATTTCGTTTTATAGAACGATCGCTAAGTTTCAGTTGACTTATGTAGAGCATGACGTCAGAATTTGTCAGTTAGAAATAGTAGAGTAATGGCTAAATTTCGTCACTTCTGAAGTTCTTATTTGGTCTCAGACACGTTCACCTTTTCGCACTACTCGAACAACATGGAAACCCGTTTGGATCTGTTTGTGGTTTCGCGAAGGAGATAAGGAAGGGGCTATGTATATTTCGTTCGAGTGTATACAATGAGATTTCGAATAAAATTACCAAACTGCACAACATGTGTGGTAAACATGGAAGGAGGCGACGACTTGACGCTTGGATCTCTAAAAAGCGCTACTGTCGACGCTCTTAAAAATCTTGGCATCGTAGGGTAGGCATTTGAAAACAACATTTTATTAATTTGAATTGTTTACTTATTTTTTAACTTTTTAGGATGCAATTTGAATTGAGTTTAAATGGTCAAGAACCGATTGTAGGTGATGAATTAACATTAACTGAGTTGGGACTAGTATCTGGTGACATTTTGCGAATTTTGACATCCTCTCCAATGCAAGATGTATGTAATCAGGTAAAAATATGAGTAGATTATCCACATTATTTAGTTTAACTCACATATTTTAATCAAACCCATACATAAATGACGAATTATAAAACTTTAAATTTTTTTCTGCACTCTTACTCAGTCCTCTTTACAAATTGATGAAAGACTTGAAGAGGAAGGACCATCTTCTCCAATGGCTTCGTCTTCGGGTCAGTCAGCTGATACTGACTCCTCTATGGCCGTTGATGGAGAGCAGCCAATAGATAAAATTGTAGTTAATAGGTAATTTAAATTAATCGAAATTCCGGATTTGTTGTTAATGTAATTTTTTTTATTAATTAGATGCCTTAATGAACCCATTTTGTGTCGAGAATCAACACCGTATTCGGTACCTGAAGTACTCAAGCAGTGCTATCAGTCATCCGCAGTAGAAACTGTTTACGATGCACTTGTCGTCGCATTACATGTTATGATGTTGGAGGCGGGATTTTTCCCCTCCGTAAGAATTATATGATTTATGTGCAGACAAATATATACATTTGACACAATTTAAATGTTGTTACTGTGTAATAGATGTTGCGAGATGATGGTAATCGAGTACCAGCATCGACCAAATTAGGCCATGTTTACCGCATTCCTTACTGCCACACCTCGTGTCCAAACTCCACCGCTGTTCTTACTTGTGTTGTTATGGGTCCAATTTTATCTGTAAATGGTAATGTAATTAGAAAGAAAAAAAGCGTTTTCTTTATTTATCTGTTTTTATTTTTATTTTATTTTTTTTGCAGGAAGTTGTGCCAGTGTAAATTTTCATTATACTCTTAAACCATGTCATTTTGTACGAAACGATTATTTCAGTGCTAGTGGTATGATAATTTATTTTCTACACTTTACATTTAATCAACTCATTTGTTTAAATATATTATTTCAGCCGTTCACAGTGTTTATCAAAATTTATCTAAACTTTCCCATCAGTTCAAAGATACTGTTGTCTACCCGTTATTAACTGCAATGCAAGAAGGTAACATATAATCAAAAATTGGTAATTTGATTACAATATAATTTATTTTTATTTATTTTACAGAGGAGGGAATTCCCTTCAGTTGTGGGATTATGAGTTTAGCTACAGAGATAAAGGTAAATAAAAGTAATAAATATTTGAGAAAAGAAATAAATACTAATAATGATTTATACTTTATTTAAATTAAGTTACTCATTTTGAGTTACTTGAATGTGCGAAGTTTACTATATATGTCAGAGGCTTGTCGTGAATTTCGTACACTTGCTGATGAATCGGCGCTTTGGAAACGCCTCTGCTTTATTGATTTTCCAGCCAGTAAGGAATCAAAGAATAAATGCATAACAAAACACATTTGTGATTTTATTATTGTGCTTTGTAGATATGTCACAGAGCTTTATCACCGAAACATCTATAAGCTGGAAACATGTAAATTAATTTAGCTAAAAGTTTTTATTTGTTATTATGAACGCTTTATTTTGATTTTTAGAAATATCGGATTCTATATAAGAGTAGGAAATCTAATCCCAAGCACGTATGCAGTGTTTTTCCTTACCCACCCCCTGCCTACCATATCCCGCCATTCCAAGGACTTTTCCCGCCGCGTGCTGGTTTCGGACCCCCTCTCATGCCACCTGGCATTTTGGGAGGCGACTACGATCGAATTCCTTCATTTACAGGTGATACGAAATGGATTACGATATTTTTACCCCTGAAAATTAACGGTATGTTCTTCTCTGACAGATGCTCAGAAATTTTTTTTCCATTTTAGCCTTTGAAAACTATTGCTTATGTTTTCATCTGTGAATTTTTTTTAATTATTAATTTTTGTAGTAAATTATATAAGAAGAAATATTTACAAATAAATAAATTTTGATTTAAAAAATTTAAGTTATTTACATTTTAGAATATTAATAATAATTATATGTTTATTATTATTATAATTAATTTAATGTATTTTTTTGAAAACTATGTCTTAAGTAATAGGCGATATTTTATTTTTGGAATGCTTTTTTATCTGTAGTCGAATTGCATGAAGATAATGGGTCAATATATTAATTTATTGTAATAAAATTAACGTTCTCGATCAATCACATCACTTATTTATTTTTAATCTATTTCCACACTTTTACTACGCATGCTTATTCAATATTCTTCATTCAATGTATTAATTAGTATTTTTGCATTATTGTAAATTGATGTACTTAGAACGTGGCATTAAGGGCAATTAAAAAATGTAGTAATAAGTGCTTTTGAAAACTGGTGCAAAGTTTGAATTTGATTTATTTGATTTCTTTTCCCAATTTTTAATTTAATTTAATTTCGTTTCATAGTTGTCGTCCCAGAACGTGGTCCAATGATGCCACCACCAGGTCCACGAATGTTCCATCCAGGACTTCCGCCTCCATTTCCCCCGACCCCTAGCATGCCTCTTTCTCATTGGCCTCGTTATCTATGGTTCCATTGAAGAAGTATTTGGTTTTAAAATGCACAAATTAATTGTGGTCTACGCGAAGCTGCAGTTATTTTCTCTTTAAATTTGGATGTTTCCCCACCGTTACTATCTCGGTTGTGTGGTGGAGTGATTGTGAAGTTTGGCCGGTGTCAAAATTGTTCTTCATCGGGCCCGAGTACCCCTAGGGCTTCGCTATATTTCTACTTATAATAATATTCTTCGGAACTTTTCTAGAAATTGCCTGTTTGTATTTTTTCACCGTTTTTTCGAATTCATCTTTATACTCGATATGCTCACGTGAACTTTGCCTATTTCAGAATTGAAAAAGATTCTGAGAACGGCGTGCGTTATACAGTAGCTTCTTGGGTTGTGGGGAAACAGGTGTGTATTGAAATTGTGCAAGTATATGATCACAGTAATTTTTTCTTTTTTGCATTAAATATTTTTGGGGTCGTAAAAGTTTTAGAAAGTATTAATAACGTTATGTGAAATTCGTATAAGTGTTTTCGAGTTCTAAGAAATAATGAATTTTATACTAATTTTTATTGTTGAATATCATTTATGTACGAGTTGTAAATTTTTTCTTTAACTTTTGCACTAAAGAGCACATAAAGTAGTGATATGGCAATAGCTGTCGGTCATCTATGCTCTAATGGTACCGATTTTGATTTTATGTGTTTTGTAATTTTAAAATTGGGAATGGTGTAAACTTTAAATTGAATTTAAATTGCAAATTAATAATTTAATAGGAAATTATAAAATAAAATGGATTTTTTTCTATGAATTTGAATTGCGCAGTTTCAGCTATTGTAGTATCGCCAACTTAGTTCTATGTTAAAAATTGTTGATTATTATACATGTTTGTCAGTTTTGTAAGCTTCGGACTGCACAGATTTAAACAACAAATATTGGATATAAATGTAATTTTAACCCAGAGGCTACTGTAATGCATTATTTTTTCCAGGGTAGTTTGAAACTGGCAATCTTAAACTCACAAAATATTGCACTTGGTGCTAGATTTTTGCTGCTCAAAATAGTTGCCGTGTAAAATAAATTATCTTTGATTTTTTTTTATCCATTTTCTTTCACATTTTTATTTTCAGTGTTCAAAGATTTGGGTAATTTAAAAAAAATGATATAAAATTATTTTTAACTTTTTTTTCATTTTATAGGAGAAATATAAATAGAACTCAGGAAGATTTTTAAAAAATCTAAAAAAAATA
Source organism: Geophilus carpophagus (assembly GCA_034687075.1). NCBI lineage: Eukaryota > Metazoa > Arthropoda > Chilopoda > Geophilomorpha > Geophilidae > Geophilus > Geophilus carpophagus. The sequence continues at coordinate 12,220 of JAQFZN010000545.1, forward strand.
ATAGCTTTTCCTTTGTACATAATTTTAAAATAGCATTTTTTAATACAGTGTATACATATTTAATTATATATATACCTATGATTGATGACACAAAATGCATGGTTAACAACAAATGCAATTTAAAGCAATACAAGATCTCTTGGACTCTCTTTCGGTTTAAAAAATTGCAAAAATCAGTCGAAATTTTTTTTCTGCTAGTGTGATTTGTCGTAATTCGTGTGTGAGTTTAAATAAATGAATTTTTTGGGGTATTTGTGTATTTATTTCTTTAAAAGCTATGTTTGAATAGAAGTGATTAAAATTTGCAAGTGATCTTTATTTACTTTTGTAATTTAATTTCTAAAATTTTAATTTGGCACCAACAGTGAAATTACATAATTATATCTTCATTGCCAAAAATATACATATTATCTCGAAGCTGACCCAACGTGGTGCATCACTTAGTGGAAGAGCTTTAATAAACTTGTACGCCGCTAGCTGGCGTTAAGTAGATTTTAAATATGGTAGCTTAAATGGCGGACCTTTTAATCAATGTGAATTTCTTTGATTTTGTTTTGTTTCGTTGCACCACAGGCTCACATGTGGTTTATGATTTTTTTCATTATTATATACGCAATAGCAATAGCAAATCTATTAATAGGCTAATAAATAATTATTCGTCATAAGATGTATGAAGATATTCCAGCATACGACGACATTGAGTACGAGTATGAAGATTTTTATGAAGATGATAACTTATATTGGGAAGGAGATAGAGAAGAGAGTTTTTCCACATTATCACAATCCATTACTTTTTCTCAGTTAACTACTGCCTGCATTATTCCAACTTTAACTGATTCTTTATTTCCAATTAGTAAACTAATAATTTGCATTTTATTTTTACGAATAATTACGTCCATAGGTATACATTTTTAAAAATATATTTTATTATTTATTAGCAGTAATTATAATCTTTTCATTCTGCTGCAGTGACATTGAAGCCTTTTATGATCCATACGTTGTCTGTCATGGTTGGACTTGTGGCATTGCAAATATTTGCACAATATAAAATGATTTATGTAATAATTTTGTGTTGTTTATCGTATATTGCGCTCTTCATGGTGCAGAAAACAATTAATAAAAAATACGGACCAGTGTGTGCAACTGCTGCTGTATTATTTCTTGTTATTTGGTAAATTTATTTGAAATTTAATATTCTTTGAATTTTTATTAACATTTTATTTTATTTTAGTGAAGTTTTTGTTGTTGAATCAAAAGAATGGCACATAATAAGAGGCATTCAAATGATAATCACAATGAAAGTGATTTCTCTGAGTTTTGATCTGGATAATGGAGTGACATCTCGACTTCCAAAACCCATTGAGTTTTTTGGATATTGTCTGTGTCCTGGATCTGTTATTTTTGGACCTTGGCATAGTTACCAGCAATACTTAAATTTATTTTCCAAATTGCAATTGGTAATGCAAAGATAGAAAAAATAATTTTATTTTATAAAAGAAATAATAATAATAATAATATGCATTTACTACTAAATTTAGTCTGGAATCGGTGCCTTAATTCTTAGAATCTTGATCTCTGGATTTGTGGGCGTTTTCTTCCTATTACTTTCTGCTTGTTTTACTCAATGGATAACTCTTGATGATGAAAACAAGTATGATATTGCAGTAGTTACAACTTTTTCTTTGATTTAATTTTTTTTGTTAAATCTTTAGGTGGTTTGTCGCGTATCGTGACGCATTATCGTTTCGAAGTAGTCATTACTTTATTAGTTTTATATCTGAATTTACATTACTTATTGTAGGAGTTGAGTCATTTCAGATGAATGTCTGGTAATAAATTAGAAAAACGATATAATTTAAATAATGATATAAATTTTTATTTTTAATTCAGGAAATGCTTTGTATCTCAACCGCATAAAATTGAATTTCCTCGCTCTCTTACAGAAGTTGTAATAGCCTGGAATATTCCCATGCATTATTGGTTGAAAACATGTAACTTCTCTTTAGTTTTAATTTTTTAATGCCATTTGTATTAAATATATATTTTTTTAATTTGTAGATGTTTTTAAAGTAGTAAAACCATTGAATACATTTGCAGGAATTTTCAGTACTTATGCTGCTAGTTCTTTATTGCATGTAAAAAAAATTCACAATCTCAATACAGTAGAATCTCAGTCATCTAGACTAAATTATGATTAAAATGGTCCAATAATCGAGAGGAAACGCCATATTTATTAGACCAAAAATTGTTTGGAATTATCTGTTTTCACATAATTTGTAAATCCAGACAATTGAGGTTCTACTGTCTATAATTTTTAAATTTAATTAAATATTTTATTTTTTTATTTAGGGTTTAAATTTTCAACTTGCAGCAGTTTTGTTTTCGTTAGGATTTTATACATATGTAGAATTCATATTTCGGCAAAAGCTAGCATTAATTTTTAATGCTTGTATTTTAGCCAGAAAGTGTCGTAGCGATTGTTCACATCACTACAAAGAAGTAATATTTGAAATTTATCTATTTTTATTATAAATCAAATATTAAGTTTCATTCTAATTTTTAGTATCATCCGCTCGTATGTTTGACAAATTTAGGATTTCTTATTTTAACAGTTTTTCATTTGGCATATTTAGGAGTCATGTTTGGCGATAATTCTTCACTTCAAGATGAGGTATAACTTTGATACAATTTAAGATTAAAATTTGATAGCCAATTTTTAAATTAATTTTTATGTTCTAGGGTTACAATATGAATCATACGCTAACTAAATGGAGTCATCTCAATTACGCCAGTCATTGGATAGTATTAGGAATGTACACAATTTTCTTTCTAGTTTAATTTTATTACAAATTTTGTAATAAAATTTTGAGGTTCTATTTTTTAAATAATGCTTTACTTTTAATACTTTTATTATTATTAGATATCAAAGCAATAAATGTTGATACAGATTTGTGTGTTTTTTCTACCTTCGATTTGACATCACAATATAAACAATGTTAAGTTTTATTTCTAGATGGCAGTCTGACAATAAAATAATGTACAGGAATTAGTATCTATAACAACCACAGGCTATATTAGGATTTTTAACATTTTAGAATTAAATCCCACTTTCGAAATTAAATTGATTTAGCAGATTTAAAAGAAATAGGAATAACAATTTTAATTGGTGTATAAAGATTATATGAACAGGCAAATATTAATTTTTCAAAGTATAGTAATGTAAAATCAAATTAATACTCTCATTTTTATCTTTTAAGTTACCATTTTATGTTTTGATTTAAATTTTGAGTTACTTCAAGACTTGTTCTCTTCCCGACGCTTGTACATAGTTATAAAAAAAACCCAATAGAAAAAATAACCAAGATGATTAAATTGCGTAGAAAAGCGAAACAGGAAGCTAAGGATAGAACTTGTCGCTTACCACGATCTAAACTAACCAATGTCAAACGAAACAGGAAGCGAAATGCGGCAGTAGTAACGAAGCGAACTAAGATAAATATGAAACGAAAAGTAAAACAAGTAAAAAAAGCACCAGCAAATACTACACAACGTAAACCTCGACGGAAAGCAAAAGCTGTTAAAGGTACTAACAGCAAATATTACAGAGATAGGGGAATTAACTGTGCATACACGCGAATAGCAAGTCACTACAGCCTAAAAGGTAAGACCTTAAAAAAAAAGAGCACAGCCAAACCACCACCTAAATTAAAGCCCAGAGCATTTCCACTTGCGAAAGAAGCTAAAGTGAAGAAATTGAAGCGAGGTACAAATTCAAAAGAAACTTCAATCGGTAAAGTTCAGTGCACTAAAGACAAGTGGATTTTAACTGTGGATTTTAGTGAACTAGCTGTTCGACAAGTCAAAGTGCATATAGCTGACCAAAAAGTTGAAGTTCGTGGACTTTATCGTAATGAAAGGAAAATGTGGAAGAGCATAATTGAAAATTACACCATTCCTGATAACTATCCTTGTGTTGTTCATAGTACCAAAAATGGGGTTTGGACTGTTGTAGCTAGAGATTGTAAAGGAAAATGTGCTTGGCATCGGCCAGAATGGCCGTTTCAAAATGGATTCAGATGGCCATGGGAAGGTCGTCCAAATTGGCCATTTGAAAATAATTAAAAATAACAAAGTAATTTCCAATGTGTCAGTTAATTGTGAAATTGAATTCATACAGATTAAAATAGTGATTAAGTGTACAAATAAATATTTCAATGGATAAGTAAAAATGGTAAACCGGTTGAAAAGTTCTTTTTAATTTTACCGCCATAATGAAGTGTTTCTGTGAGTTAAATTACCTCGCAGTAAGTGTAATCTTCCTCTTCCGTCACCATTTGCAAACATAAATGCTACTATTAAATATTTAACCTTGATTATGATCGCTATCGACCCTAACCATACGGTATAGTTTACAGACTGAAATCATAATTTTAAATATTGAAAAAAAAAGATTAAAAAAAATTAAGCAAATATTAAAATTAAACTTTTAGTACGTAGTAAATTTTAAATTTGTTAAACTTTTCAGTTTTGATTAATTTACCTGAAATATTACACAATCTTAAGGCTACAGCAAGTCAAGGTAATGTGAATATAATTCCTCTCCATTCCAAGGTTTGATTTTATAATGTAACCATTACCACTTCTCACGGAACTGACTTTAAATGATGTCATAATATGCAAATGCTCTTTTGTGGAGACGTGAAATTTTATAGACACTCAAAATTGTTTGCATAGATATTAAATGTAGTTGATTGCTTTTGCAGGAAGTTTTATTTAACTGCTCTACAGTTTGAATTCTAAGAATTTCTGATTCATGAATCGCAACTAAACACTATATTAAAGCAACCAACTTGCAACAGACGGATTTTTTGTGAGTACGATACATCAAACATGACAGTAATGTAAGTTTTATATTTTTTTTAATGAATTGTTGTTTTTATGTTAACTTTTATATTAATAATTATTAATTCATTAATTATTTTTTTTGTAGAATTAAGAAAATCATTCAGAAACGTTTTTATTTTGTTTTCACATTTTTTTTGGTGAATGCTATTATTAATCATGTGAAGGCTAGACCTGAGCAACAACTTGCACACATAACAGAAACAGACAATGAATGGATTTTGGAATTAAATATTGGTCATCCAATTTCAGCTTCCACTTCAATCAACGTTATCAATAATCACGTGCAAATTGAGGGAAGTTATTCAAATAATGGCGTTTGGCATGATATTAACGAGGAATACACCATTCCTGAAAAATACACATCAGTTTCGACTAGTAATAACAATGGAAAGATAAGAATCGTTGCTAAAAATTGCAAAGGCGACTGTCCTTGGGATCAAGAGAATTGGCCTTTTCCACCTAACTTTAAATGGCCTTGGGAGGAGCACAAGAATTGGCCTTTTAATGACTAACCATATCAATCAAATCAATGTCAAAAATAGTTGTTTTTTTGGTGTAATTACTAATTAAATTTCAATTAGAAACATGATATAGTGTTGTAGATTTGTTCGAGCAAAAATAAAGAAATAAAATGAAATAAAATGAAATAAAATATACATTTTTAAATTTAAATCACAGTGTTACTGCTTGCATTTTATTTTATAAGAAAATTACGTTACATGCTAATTTTTCTAATAATAAACATATTACAATTAGATCTTTTTATCATATTTATGCATCTTTATTTGCGTAAAAATAGAATCATCCTGGGACTCGAATTTTCGATAACCACATGTACATGGGATTAAAAACAAAAGCAATTTCTTATCTCTTCAAAATTGACGTTACATTATTGCTACATCGAAAATGAGAAACTTAAGTAGAAATTTTTTGTACCTTGCACTATTTTAAAGTGATTATATTTTTATGTTATTATATTCATTCAGATTTAATGACTGCTGCTCATTTCAGCTGCTTAAACAGAAACCTTACACCATGATATTATTTATTATGGATTTTGATATTTTAGATTTTTATAGAGAAATAACGTTGGATTTTAATACCAATGATACAGTTATTATTTCTTTTAAGTTAGAACACAAAAAAATTAAGACTAAATTTGCACAGTTTTTTTTAATAGTATCTAGCAAGTCATGTCTTGGTTTTTTATTGATTTATTACGTTAACAGAAATTAAACTATGCATACATAAAATGATAAAAACAATCAGTTGATTACTAAGAAACTTGAAAACAAAATTATTATATTTGTTTGTATTAAACATTCACAGTCAGTGCTAAAGAATGTTTTTATTTGCGATTACGTACTTACATTGTGATTATTTAAAATTACTTTGAATGAAAGTCTTTAAATTCCATTCTTGTACAGTTTCCATGACAATAGCAAACAAAATAACAAAATTATGATGAATTGAGTTGTTTTTACAATTTTTAAGCAAAATAACAAAAAACAAAAACAAAACAATTTGAATATCTAAATGTTTTCGGATTTTAATTAATGGTAAGATTATAGACACTTTAATTGAACTTTATACTCTTGATTCAAAATTAGTACAGTGATCTATAACTGATTGAAAATTGCCAAAATCTACAATGAATGCACAAGAAACTGAAACTCAGTTGGCTAAAATAAAGCAAACTCCTAATACATGGACATTGGATTTAGACTTATCATTACAATCTCTCGTTCTTTCGTGTCTGACGGTGAATGAAAATATTGTGAAGATTAATGGTCACTATATGGAAAATGGTAAATGGAACGAGTTTAGTGAAGTTCACGTTATTCCTGAAGGTTATGATTCCGTGACAAACAAAAACGTCAATGGTAAAATGACTGTAATTGCTCAGAAAATGACAGAAAAATGTATCAACATTAACAATAACATTGGTGGTGAATCTTCGACATTATTTTCGGAGAGAAATACCGGTGTAAATGTAGAAATGTCCCCATCAAATATTGTAATCACGAACGACAACAGTGTTACTACTTCTTCTCCTGGTGGATTTAGAGGTTGGTTTTTTCCGCTATCATTCAAATGGCCCTGGGATGGCAATTCATATTGGCCATTTCATTAAAAATTGCTGATTATACTCCAGAACAAACTCAAAACTTATTATGCATTTGAATCTAAATTAATAAAAATATTTTCCAAATAATGTTTACATCATTTATTTATCTATATAAACAGTACAATTATTATAATGTTGGTATGGTATATTTTAGTTCCAAGATGATTCCTAACTTAGGAATCCTAAGACATTTTTCGATGTAATGCGCAATCTGGTTTTAAGTCAATTATTTGCAAATTATTTACACTTTTATCTGATGTACTATAACTCTCTTCGTTACATCATGCGTTCAATTTGATCGCTGAATGAAAGATTCTGCATTTATTGGTTGTAATAAATGACAAATTTTTAATCATTAGTCATTGTTTTTATTTAAAACTGTAACTATGACTACGTTAAAGCAATACCATCATGCATTAGATGCTTGCCTTATATATTCTACTTTCCGGGTTTACAATTGTTAAATTCAAAATTTAGAGATGGTGAACAGAAACAAAATTTTTAGATTCGACTTAGTGTTTTTGATAAATAATATTGTGTTTAGATTTGTATTACATTGTAGAAAATTAACCCATCAACCTGATTAAGTGCACAGTTATAGTAAGAGAGACTCCTTATTTCATTTCATTCCGAACATTTATTGAATACCATCGTTACTGCAACTGAATTCATGAAACTTGCAAAGATGCCACCAAAAGTGAAGAGGATAATTTCGGAAGAACTTCTGGCTAAAGTAAAGTTTACTTCTACCGAGTGGATACTGACATTGAATTGCAACGATGAGAACTTACGTCAAGTGAAATTTAGCGTCCGCGACGACGTTTTAGTCGAACTTACCGGACAGTACCGTCCTTGTAATAAATGGAAAGGGTTTTGTGTGCAATATCTTATTCCAAAAAATTATGCTTTTGTGTCAGCAACTAGAGAAGATGGAATTTTAAGAATAACTGCTCAATCATTTGATTACATTGAAAGGAGACGGCCATATTGGTCACTTTATTCAAATTTTAAATGGCCTTGGGATTTTGGCAAGTAAAAATTTATAAAGAAAAACAAGAAAAAATACTTATATATGCATAATTTGCTTTTATGTTAATATTACAAAAAAATTGTAAACAAAATACATTTTAATCTGAGTCCTGGTTTACATTTCAAGAGGGCACTGCTGTGAAAAAAACAAATAAACGGTTACTATAGTAATACCTTTTGTCTGTTGTGTGGGAATTCTTCGACTTCGGTTGATAGAAAATTTTCAAAATTTAGTGTTTTACAATATCAAAAATCTATAGACAGTATTTGAGTTAATACAATCTAAATTTGGAAAGTTTAAATGTAAAGTTCGGGAATTCGGTGAGTCATATATTTCATACGGTAATGCAGGATTTATTGGAAAGTATAGGATCGGTAGATCCAAAGCCTTAAGATATCGGGATCCCCTAAATATCACGCTTTTTTGCCTGTCCGTAAAATCTAGAGAAAATAATTTTAATCAGTTTGAAAAATTAAATCTTCGAGCCCCTAAATCCGGCAATGCTCGTATGTAATGCAAGTTAAAGAAAATTCAAATTTGTTATTTTCTCCATAAAGCATTTTTACATTTTAACGTGTAGACAAAAATATGGCAAAATCTGATGAAAATCCAGTAAAGCAGCGTCGTTCTCTCAAAGTACAGGTAGGAGTAGTTCACTGTACTCCAACAACTTGGACTCTAACAATTGACTTGACAAATGATAAAGTGCGTAAAATTAAGTTCTCTGTCGACCGAAACCGGATTGAGATTAGTGGTCGTTATCGTCCTGATCAAGATTGGAAAAATTTTAAGGAAAGCTATGTGTTGCCTGAAGGTTTTATATACTCATCTACAACAAAGAAAGATGGTGTCATGACAATCACTGCTGTAGCTGAAAGGGATATGGATGGTGCATGTTCTAATTCGAATTGGCTATTTCATGGAAGATGGCCATGGGAATTACGTTCTACAATGTGGCCATTTACATAAAATTCAGAAAAATTTCTCATTTTATAGCACGGTGTAAATTAATGAGTGTAAAATGACTATTTTTATTTACAAAATAAAAGTTTCTGTCTGAAAAAAAAACGAAATTGAAATAAAATCTGCTTTATTTTTATATTTTTAATTTTGTTGTTGATTACTTACGAATGTAATGTGTTATTTGTCATAAGGAAGGTACCCGGCCCTTACTCAGTTCTCAAAGAAATTTATATTTTGAACATTAAAAATAAATGTGAAAAATTTATTAAATATTAGATTTAATTATTAAAATAAGAAAAATTAATTTAAGGTTTTGTAAAACTATTCAGCATATAATTTTGCAGAAAATAAAACGTACTGGAAAGAGTTGCTATGGTAACAGTTATTATTGCAAATATGGAGTTTATCAATTTTTAGAACTAATACTGAAGATTAAAGCTGAATGTTATGTAATGAATACACAACATTTCTAATATGCAAACAGTTTATTAGTTGATATTGATTTAAGAAATAAGTCAGTAACTATTATAATTTATAAATTGTTTTATTATTTATTACATTCGGATATAATTTTTTAGTTTTTGTATGGCTCCTATATTTAGACGAGGACGTACTCGTTTTGCTGACTTTGAGCCACAATTAGGAATGACAAGATTGACACCCAGCAGATGGAGCTTATGTGTCGATTTGAGCCAAAAGAAAGACGGTCAAATAAAAGTAACTGTCGACAATAACCGAATAGTAGTCCATGGTGAATACTCAAACGGCACAAAGGAAAACTTAAAGACCTTTAGTGGAAGCTATCAAATTCCTGAGGGTTATATTTGTACTTCTACTATGCAAACGGAATCAAAATTTGTTGTTAATGCTCTTCGTAATAGACCAACAACTGAAGATGAAAAACCAACCGGCGTTTTGCAACGAATGCAAGAAAGGTTAAAATTTTTGATGGGAGGAACAGTGATCTAAAAATTTTATTTAAAAAATTTAATTCTTTTAAACTCGTGCAATAAAAAAAATTTGCACGCGTAAATTTAAAAGGCTTATAACAATAACAGTAATGTGTAATAATTTATTTATGTAAAATAAAAATAATAATATTTCTGTAAAATGTATTAGTTAAAATGGGTACTATATTATGCACTGCTTTAAGCAATTGATTTAGTTTGAATCAAGTCTTAAATCAACAATCACAGAAGCGGCTTCCTCTCTCAAACTTGAGCGAGAGGTCGCTCTCTAATCTTAGTACTTTAGGCTTATCAGAATAAATTGATTATTAAACAAGTCCGCAAGTCTAAAAGCTTCAAATGAAGGCATTCGGTGATGGCAGATACTGCAACTAAAGGTTGATGATAAGGTATGTAGAGAATATTTAAATATTTAATATTATCTTTAATTAATATCTTCAACTAAAACATATTTGCAGTTATAACCAAAAGTAAAAGCATTATAAGATGAGTAGCTCATCTTCTAAAACAGAAAAAAAGGTTGAGCATAAACCAACAGTCGGAAAAGTTACAATGACAAAAGATAAATGGATCTTGAAACTGAACCGTAATGATTTTGAAAAAATTCAATTAAGATCTCTCAATGTTACTAGTAAACAAGTTGAAATCGCGGGTCGATATTGTCTTAATGGTGCTTGGTATAAATTCTCAGAATGCTTTGCACTACCTGAAGGTTTCATTTGTACTTCTTGCGTGAATACAAATAATAAATTTTTTGTAGAAGCTCGTTTAACGACTGCAGATGAAGAATTAGAAGAAAGTGAAGAGCAAAAATTAGAAGAGAGTGAAGAGGAAAGTTCTAAATCTTCTCCTTGCCCATCTTCAAACTCCTCTTCGAATACAGACATTGACGAAGAGTGCCAGTAATAATTGTTGCTGATATAAAATAAAAAATAATTGTAAATTAAATTCTTTAATAAAAATAAGCCATATATGATGATTTGGAGAACTGAACACAATTAAATAAGCTGGGAAAATCAATAATATTTTTTTTGATTAAATTAAAAAAGAATTATTAATCGTTTCCTGGAGGTATTTCATATGCCGAGAATCTGGGCAAGCGCTATTGTGAGTTTTTTTTTAGGAATCGAAGGCTCCTAATGAATTGAAAGATCCCCAGGTCATCGCTTGTTGAATGTTTTAATTTATAAAAAGCAAATAATTATTTTTATAAATTTTAATAATGACGTTTATTTTATTTTATTTTACAATTTAGCAACAGATGGAACTTTGGTAATGCTAAATTAAACAGTGTATTGTATGAGCACTAAAAAAAATCGAAAATCACAAAAAAAAAGTGGTCAAATTTAATTTTACATTGATATAGTAAAAAAAAATTGCTGGCTTATAAAGTATATAACTATACAATACTTTTAAAGAGAAATGAATACACCACGCCAATTAGGACAAGTTGATAGGACAGCTAATAAATGGACACTAAAAATTGAAGATGGTGATTTCACAAGTATAAGCGTAACAAATCAACAAGTAGAAATAGAACGACGTTCTCCTTTACCACATACCTACAACTTTATTAAGGAAAATTACGTTATACCTGAAGATTTCGATCAAGTATCTACAACGGTACAACCATCAGGCGGTGCTTTAGTTATCGCTAGATCAAATTCATTAGAAGCAGTCATTAGCAATTATAGTTTAATGTTAGAAGAAGACACTTTGAATGATTTACTTCCTTTATCTGCGATGTTGATAATTTATACATGTATGCTTTTTTATGAGTGCGGATATATTTTTCACACTGTAATGACTGTTCGAGCTGCTTTTGCGTGGTACTTCCATATACCAGAGTTGAATGTAAGCGAGAGCTACGAACAGAAGAGAAAGAATCTGTTATTCCATGCGACTGGTTTATTATTTCATATATTTGTTTTGTATTTAGATTTGGAATATTATTTATTTTTAATTCTGGTTCCATACGCATTGTGTGGGTTTATAATATGTTTTGCATACATTGCGGAATATGTTTTATAAACGCCCATTAAATATAACAGCATTAATTTATTTTTTTATTATAATTTAACTACACACAAATCATATATTGTAGTACATCAAATTTATTTGTGCACTGTGCACATTTTTAAAAGAAAACTTTGCGTCTTGTTTGAAGTGAATAATTTAATTTTTTTCACTAAATAAATTTACATGTTTTAAATTTATTTTTAATATTACAAATCACAAGCAGGTGCAGGTATTTTATAACTTCTGATTTATGCAGTTGCAGTGCCATCTTGTTGCAGATTTTAAAAACAAAAAGATATTTTCTTATTGAATCATTTCAGAACATTGTTACAGTTAAGACTTTAGCATTATTTATTTAAAATGTATCGCAATGATGCTAACTAATTTTTTTAGGAATATATTCCAATTCAATTTTTACACTTGGAATTTACTGGATTTGACAGTTTCTATAAGCTTATTGATTATTTTTGAGTACCTCTTAAATACATAAACCAAAAACAATTTTATTAATTTAATCAGATAAGAAATTTTAAACTAAATGCTTAGAAAAACAGCTAAAGCATAACAAGAGAATCTCATTTTACACTATTGAACGTTATTTGTGGCAGTAAATATGTCAGAAGGAAAAAATTTAACCTGGATCAGTATTTGCAATCCAAATGATATTCGAAATAATAATTCAGAATTTGACAACTTGGACCATGGAGATACAAAAAAAGAAGTAAAATTTACTGATTACGAACGGCCCTGCAAACAATTTACACAACTACCTGTAGCAAGCAAATTATCAGTAAGAAATGATGACACTTATTTGCAAGAAGAAACAGAAAAAGAAGAATGTGTATCAACAAAAAGCATTGTGATAGCTCATGTGATTTTTGTATTATGTTTTTGTGAGTGGACATTGGCTATTCATTTTTGCACCTTTTTATGGCTGACTTTGTTGTTTTCATTTGGTTGTGTGTTTCTAAATTTTAATTCAAAGCGGGATAGCAACAATGCTGTTTTTGCATCATTTGTATATTTAAGACTGATAATATTTTATTGGATGATTATAGGTTACTTGCCAATAGTAAAATTAACCTCAATTTTTAATATTCGCTTTTCACTTGTTGGATGCTTACTAAATTTTGTATGTTAAAAAAGTTAATTTGTAGTGTATTATTACAAAATTAAAAAGGAAAAATTGTTGAAAGCAGTGTTTGTAGAATTTTTACAAGATTTAACTTTTTCAACAGAAGAGTAAAGATTTTAGTTAGTGTTTAGTGATGTTATTTTATTTATTCCGTTATTTAATTTTTTTGTATTTTATTTTTCGGAAGCTACCACTGGAGCATCAAAATATCATTCGTTTAAGACAACGAATTTGAGTACATTTGAATTAATGTTGATTGAAGTTTCTGTTTTTGAAAGTAATTTTTATTTTACAAATATATTACGACATACACAATGGACAAAAAAATTATCCATCCACCAAACACTTTTTCAAATTTTGCATGAATTTTTTGAGTTGGAGATATTTTTGGATTTTTATTGACAAAATAGTGTACTAAAATTCAATCATTTGATTATTTATATCAATCTTTTGGAAAAGTGAGAAATTTTCAGGCAAAATAATTATCCATTCACTTTCAAAATAAGCACAAAAAGCTAGAATAAAAGAATAATTTGAAATGAATTAAGGCTTAATTATGTATCCCATTAGTAATATAGCATGATTGACAAATAACTTAACACACAAATCAATAAATATTCTTTAGATTTACAAGCAAGAAGGATATGTATAATGCAAGATAGGAAAATAAAAAATAATTATAAGACAATTAAAAATGCCCAAGATTATCATTCTATACTTAACTACAAGTGTTCAATTGTATTCAAATCTAATAACTTGGCATGTTAAGATATTAATTTGGTCAATTTTCAAATTTTTAATAACTGATTTCATCATGTTACTCGAGTTTAATTAATCAGTTAAAACAAATTTGATTTTATTTCTAATTTTTTTGCAGCTTTTCATTAAATTTTCTCAAAGGATGTTGTTAGAAACATGTTGAAACATTATAGTATGGATTAGAATAAATTTTCCCACACATCAATATCATACCTAATCATACATCACCAGATCATAACATTATAGACCGATGAATTCGCTACTAAACAAGATATTATTAAACCCGAATTTACGAGTGATACTTGAAGCTATAAACAGGAATGTTTATTGGAAGAAATACGACAGAATGCCAGCCCTAAACTCGAATGCTGGGACAACGATGACGAAGAAAATTTCCAAGTTTCTATTCTAAAAGACATTAATTGGTGTTCTATCTTAATTAAGATAGAACACCAATTAGATTCAACAGTGGAACAAAACAAAGAAAAAGAAATTAAAATTATTTTGCCACCAAACGAAGAGAAAAAGGATAAAACTGAATTTATTTATTTAAATGAAGAAAACGAGGATAAAATTGAATTTATTTCTTTGAACGATGTGAACGAAGAAGTAATTAACGAGGAAACGATGAACGAGGAATTGAAAGATCAATTCAATGAAAAATTCGTGAAGAGAACGATAAAGATGCAAAAACTTTATGTTATCATAATGTAGAGTGTATTTGCACAATGTGCGAAAATTATTGTTATTCAAAGTTAGCTAGAATAAATATTAATAAAGCAAAGCAACGAGAGGAGAACGACGAAGACAACAACAACGATGACCACGGCAGCGACAACGAGGATACATCTGAATACAATTCAGCAGAAGACTAGGAACAATTAAACAACAACTGTATGGTAGGGAATAAATTTTCCAATATCTTATTTAAAAATGGTTACAAGAATTTTGATGTAACTAGGTTAAGAGACGATAGGAACTTTTTACATGTAAAATGGAATGTGGATACAGTCGCCACTAACCATATAACAAATGGAATAGATTTAATCAACAAACTTGTTAGATCTAAGAAAATAATATACACGGCTGGTGAACCAGTATTTACCCAGGGAATGGGGAATTTAATATTAAGACACAAGAATGGCATTACTGATTTGAATAGAATACTTGTTGTAACACAGCGGTCGGGGAACTTTTTTAATCATTACCCCAAAATATTTTTGTGTAAGTTGATATTACCCCATGGCGAAGAGC
>JAQFZN010000546.1:0-27377 GCA_034687075.1 Geophilus carpophagus
ATAAATGAAAATGTTCTTACCTGTTAGTTCTTTAACAGATTGTGACCTGAGTCTTGGAATCACCTTGAAATGAAAAAAATAATAAAATTTTAATTTAATATAATAAATATTTAACAAATATTTTATTGTATAAACAGGTTAGGTTTTAAAACGAGGTAAAAAAGTCGAGGAAACCCAACTGAGAAATAAATTACATGTTACCACAACGACAATGAAGAACAATGTTATATTTTATCTTTGTGTTTTTTCTTTTATTCTTTTTTTAATGGAACAATTATTTCAAGCAGTGTAGAAGGTAAATAACTTTTTTTTCTTAAAATTTTAATAAAAAAAATAGCCAAAAGTTGTTTTCATTTTTTAAAATTCAATTTGAACAATTTTTTGTTGTTGTTGTGGTAACATGAATTTTTTCTTTGATTTTTTTCTACTAATGCGACATAAAGGTCGAAGCAATAAAAAAATAAAACCATCATAAACTTGTTTTATTTCTTTTTTAATTTTTTTTAATTCAAACTTGATTAAAATAAATAAGAATCATTTATTTATTACTTTTGTTTACATTTGCCGCCACATTTTTCAGAAAAAATTATCCTAATCCCATTTTTCAATGAAATTAGGCCATGTAAATTCGGTCAGTTTACGATAATTCTACAGATGGACATTGAAAAATTAAGTCTATTAAATTTTAAAGGCCAAAAGATAAACACTTTATTGAAATAAACTAACCTCGAATTCAAACCTGAGGGAAAACTCGAACAAAATGTCGAATTTAAATGAATTAAAACTCGAATCTTTGTCAGAGAGAGAAAAAATAGCTTCAAGCCTTAATTCTTTTAATTTGATTTATTTCCTCCCCTCTTCTTTAACCCTTTTCTCTTCAAATGTCACGTTTCAAACTTCTAACTTCGTCACCATGTGTTCAGGTCAAGGGCAACACTGTTTACACACTATTCTCACGAGGTGGCGCAATTTGCGGTGTTTAAATTTCATTTCAAAACTCAACCGTCATTTTTTCAAACTTAAAATATATTTAAACTAATCCAACCTGCATAAAAAACAAAAAATTACCTTATTATTTCGAACGGGGGAAGACGGGCATAAACGAGTTCCATCATCACCGTCGACCGTATCGCCATCTATCGGCAAAGAAAGATTTCTCACATCCAAAATAGGAGCAGACGACGATTTGGGCGCGATATTAAACATATTTAAAACAGAAGAGGGGCTTTCAAGCACCGGTGCAGTAGTTGGACTCTTTTCCGACATAGGTGAAGGTGCAACCGAGGATGGTGCAGAAAAAGGCGCTTTTAAAGCAAGTTTTTTCTCGTTTTTCGTCTTCGAAATATTTAAATCCGATCTCGTTTCACGAACAATTTGCGGCGACGGAGTTTCGCAAAATGGCGAATCCGACGACGTACATTCATTCGATTCACTTAACATCGCTTTGGTCTGACTTTGAACATTCTCTCTCTTAATCCAAACATCTTCTTCCGATATTAACGGTTTGCCATATCCTTTAAATACTTTGGTATCATTTCCCATAATTTTTACTGCACCTTTTGCTTTATCATTTGTCGATTCGCCATTAAATCGCGCAGTATCAGTCGAGGAAACATCAGTAGTATCTTCACCAAAGGATGAAGCAACTGATAACGTGCTGAGGATGTCGATACTGGAGCAACTCATCGATCGATCACTTCCTACAGTCGCCATTTCCGAATCCTCCAACGGAACTTTATAGTTTGGTTCTTCTAGTAACAAGCTGCATGTTCTTGATAAACATGGCGTCGTTTGTGTACCAACATCCGCTAAATATGTATCAAATTCATCTTCATTCTCATCTTCATCTGATGAAGATTGATCGCTTGCAATGGCAGGTAAAACAGAGTCCTCTTCCGCGTGTTTCTTACGGCGCTTTAAGCTTTCAGATTCCCAAATACTCGTCTCAACTCGTCGTAGAAAATCTTGTACATCTTCCGGTTTCTGTTTAATTAAATTATGCAATAAATAATGAAATTAAATTAAATTTGAAATTTAAAGTTTAAAATAAAAAATAAAAAAAAACTCACCATTTGACTTCCGGTTGAAGACAAAGTGGACGTTGTAGACGACAAGCGAGATGAAACTTTACAAATATCATCATTTTTCCCTTTCAGAAGTTCAACTTCCTCAACATTTTTAACCGGAACTTCATCTAACCTCTGTTTTACATCAACAACACTCTCATTATTCACCATTAGCACATGTGGTATAACTCCATTTTCATCTTCAACATTAGCAATCTCTTTAAAGCCACATCCGGGTGCGTCTACAAATACTTCCGAATCGGAATCGGTGCAACAACAACCAACATTCTTCCTTCTTCGTTCGTCCATTTTATTCGCTTCCCCTAAATCGCTGAGTAACCAGTGCACGAGCGTTTCTCTCTTCCTGTCCTTCACTTTCTCTTCGTCACCAATACTATTCATCTCGTCCACAAGGTTCTCCACCCACGCGGTCAACGCGTCCATGTTTGCCTTATGCGGCGTCGCTATTGGGCGTGTATCGTAACCCTTTGCCCACTGGATATCTCCATCTAAGGCAATATTTGGCTCGGTTTGTTTCAAACCCATTTGCGCAGCTCGAGAACCCCTTTCCAGTGGGGTGTTTGAATTGAGTGAGGTGATTGCAGCCCCCATAGGGGGCGTAGAATGTTGGTTACCCCTGGTTGGAGTGTTTCGAGTATGTG
The DNA here is from genome assembly GCA_034687075.1 of Geophilus carpophagus. Classification (NCBI taxonomy): domain Eukaryota; kingdom Metazoa; phylum Arthropoda; class Chilopoda; order Geophilomorpha; family Geophilidae; genus Geophilus; species Geophilus carpophagus. Next base: position 2,729 of record JAQFZN010000546.1, read on the forward strand.
GTGTCGTGTAGACTGGTTGAGGAGGGGTCGGTTTCGAATCGGTTTCCATCTGACAACGAGATAAACCATGCAAAAGTGCCTCGAGCTGAGCTAATACTTTGACACCCCTGCAGGGTTCTTTTGCATTTATCCAAGTGGAAGCGCAACAAATGTGGCGGGTGACATCATCCTTGTTTTGCTTACTAGTTATTCCAGTCACGTGCTCATTTGCCTTGGTTGGAGTTGCGTCTTGAAAGATTTGTCCAATTTCATTCTGTAAAAGAGGAAGAAAAAAGGGTTAATGAGTCATCGCTTTATTTCAAATGAGGAAAATTAAAGTGAAATCCAATTTCTCGTCCTTGAAACCAGATTTTATTCACTCAAAATGACTTTAATATCAATTTCCAAGCAAAATGTTAACTTGTGATGTAATGATATATTACGTCATCGTTTCATGTTTCTACACATGTGTAACCACTTGTGCGATTGGCACGAACCTGTTGTCAAATAATTACATTAATTAAAATTTTTATTTCTCAATTTTTAAAAATTTTAAATAAATAAAAATGTCTAAATAAATATATATATTTTTAAACATCTAGGTGTAATTTGGTATCAACAAGGTCACACCTCGATCTAATTAATTTTTTTTCTTTTTACCTGTGCTTTTTGAAGGTAAAGCTCCAACTCCTTATAAGGATCATCTTTGAGCAGCTTTAAAGTAGTTGTTTGTTTGTTTTCGCACATAGTGGCATGACAAGTTTAGGTAAGAACAAGGTGTAAATGCTTCTCGGTACTCTCTTTAGTTGACACAAATCCATAGTAGGTTGCTCATAGCTTCGGGATTAAAAAGAAAAAAGAAGGAAAAATAAATAAATTATTTCGTTTTCATTATTTAGAACAAATGCAACAAAGCACATAGTCAAAGTTCAACGAGTTAGAAAATAAAAAAGTTTTTAAAAATAAATAAATTTGACGTGTTCCACTTATTACTTGTCTCCACCTTCACAAGGTTTTTAAATTTAAAAGAAAAACTAGTGCGTGATGAAAATAAGTAAAGTAATAACACTCACTTGATCAATTTCTGTGATAAGTTAAAAAAATAAAACCAGAATTTTATTATTTTTTTTTAATTTTTTTTAATTTTGTTGATATACAACACGGAACTTGAATTCAATTGTTTTGTCAATTCGGGCCCTGGATGGATAAGTCGTTTATCATCCTTTAAAAGACGGAAGTGACATCAATTATATCACTACAAGTAACAAGTGAGGACAATAAGTTTACTCTTTTGTGACTTATGCGCATGCGTTGTTGAAGTAACTTTTCCTTTTATGAATTCAACGTACCTAATGTTTAATTAATACGTTTAAATAATTTATAAACGTTAAAAATTTTTCATATTTTAATTCGTAAATTAAAATAATAATTTAAATTAATGACGCTCTAATTAAAGACCGGTTTCGTTAAAAGGAGTAGGCTTTTATTTAAATAAATTCGATTCCCATGTGAATCGAAATTAAAATTTATAAGAAAAAAAAATAAAAGTATTTACTTAAGAGATAATTATTTGATTAGAATTTTTTCAAGTACTTATCAAATTAAGAAAAATTCCAAAATGGCCGCTGCGTGTGATGAAAAATTCCCACAGAGCTCAGATGAGCATTCAAAACAGAGTTGTGGGGGCGGATTAAAAAGGGGGAAGAAAAAAGTCTGTTTTTCTATTTGAGTTACTGGAAATTGGATCACGTGACACTATGATTATTTTCATTCATCACAGCTGGAGCGCCGAACGAAGAGTGGTGAGGTGAAAGAGGAGGGGTCGCGAGCATCATACTGCCAAGGGGAGAAAGTGAAAAATGCGACTATAGCTTGCTTTTTTCCACTTTTATCTCTTCTTTTTCAAATCTTTTTTCAAATCAACTTAGGTGCACTTGTAAAAGGCCAATTACAAGTCACCTTCATAAAAAAATAACATAAAACGAATTGAAAAAGAAATTAGGGATGCATTTCAGCTAAGTGGATATATGATAACAAAGTCAATTTTGGTCCATTTCTGGGGGCCCATAGCTCATAGACGTCTGTCTGTGCTGGTCAAACTTCCACCAGAGGGTGTGTGCGTTAAAGAAGCAATAAACAAGTTGAAACAGTATTGTACAAAGAGCCTTATTTTTGGTTTATTTTGTTTGGAAATATAAAAGTTTATGTCTTTGTTTCGACATTTTATTATCTTGTAACAAAGAAATAAATCAAAATGAAATAATATTGTTTCAACAATTTGTTTACAACATTTAGAATTTATATATAAATATACACTATATATATATATAAATATAAAGTGTCATCTTTTTTCATGTCTTTATTATCAAATCGCAAATGTCAAGATGGTGATAAAAGAGCAATCGAATTTCACTACTCGTTTCACATCGAATCGTTTGAATCAAGCAATATAAAGGACTAAGAATAACTTGTTCAAGTCATGTCAAAGTCCTTTAATAGGTCATAATTAGACACAGCTGCACGCTTTCATTCAGTCAATATGGCTGCTTAAGTTGAAAATTTTAAATTTTAAAAACGCCGCCATTTAAAACCGTCGGAATTAAATAGTTGCGTTTTATATTCCGATTCAGATAAAAATACAATACCTGGAAATAAACGAAATAATTACACAATTTTCCATTATTTTCTTCATTTACTTCCTTAAACGGATGAGGAATTTTAGTGATCAAACGATGCTACAAACCGCTACCAAGGCCTACTTTTCTACCAATACAAGCCGTTAACCATGAAACAACGGATCACACCCAATTCCAACCAACCCACACATTTATTTACCCTGCTAAAATTACAAATTATTTTAATTTTATAAAATTAAATAAATTTATTTTAAAAAAATCAATAAAAATTCGAAATGTCATCCTACTTCAACACTCCCCCTATTGTTCATAGGGGTCGCACCCAACTCAAATGATGGGGCAAGTGACACTCGGTTGCCCCCAAAATTGAAGACCCCGGACACCGACAAGGGGGAAAATGTTCTCAGGTATTACAAGTGGCTTATGGGCGATACAATAGGAAAAAATCCTTTTCTTAATACATCAGATTATACTTTTCTCGTGTGACTGCCATTTTTGATCCTATAAGTCAAAGATAGATGTGGATGTGATTCATCCAGTAGGGAAAAAGTCAATGCTTCATTTGCTCATATTATGATATTAACTCGTAATTTTTTCCATTCCCCCCCCTCTTACAAACATTTTTATTGCCCTCGATCGATGATGGGTTCCCAACACAATAATTTTTGCTTCTTAATGACTCATTTCCTGTCCTAATGGCCTTAGCAGACCTCTCCTAAGATACAATTAAACATTTAACCAAAACTTAATTCTCCTAAACATTCCTCATTCATTTATTTGAAATAAATAGAAAAAAAACCGTTTCGAACCAAAGCCGCCATCTTTAAATTTTGTTTTGTTTCTTAATTTCTGAATTCGATCACTTTATTTACACCAAAAGTATTAATTTATTTATAAATTGGTATTTAATTAGACTTTTTTACTTTACTTGTATTCAAATTAAACTCCAAGATGGCGGCGATACAGGACAAGGATATTTCAGTGAGCGATTAATTTCCTTTGACACATATATGCAGTCATCGAATAGGACACGCAATTCAGCACCTGTCACGTATGAATAATAACAAAATGTGGCGAATTGGATATATTTTTCATAGTTGTAATAATATTTTTAATATGGTAAACACATGGCTTTGCTGCACACACCTATCCACAACTTCCTGCGACCTTTTACACCTGTATTGGCAAAGTCTTCGTGCAAATGAGGCCATTATCAAGCAGTCAAGGATTCTCCAAACGGGAAAAAAATTAAGGTAAAAGAAATGTTGAAAATAAATTAGAAAATAAATTTTTTAACTATTTTGTTTTTTTTTATTTAAGTGATGGAAATGAAATTTAGTGACACCCACACCCTAAAGATATGCGGAAATAAATTCAAAGTGAAAATATTTTCTAGGGTGGAAAGGAAAGAAAAAATAGAAAAGGGAATGCGGTTTACAAGCTTATTCGGGTTTAGGGGTGAGTTCGAGTTAATCAAACTCATCTTAAATTACAAAAACAAGTGATGGAAGTCATCGTGAATTTTCATAATTAAAAATAAGAAAAAATTTGATTCAACTTGACAAATTAAATGCATTAAAAGTCACAAAGTTCAAGTGAATTCATTTACATTTTCTAAACTTACATACCAAGGATAGTTGAATAATTAAATTCAAAATGAAGACATCAAAATTAAACCGCTTTAATCGGGTTCCACGACTGTCGCTCAACCAACATTAAAATATTTCTATTTTTTATTTTAATAATAAAAATAAAATAAAAAATAAAAATAAAAAATAAAAATAGAAAAAAATTTAAAAAATGTTATTCAACTATTTACCAACATGAGTCGTCATCTAATAACCTTCATCCACGGGATACCCAAACAGTTTCACCGGGTTTTCACTGATCCATGCACCAACCACTGGACGCGATACAATTCCAAAGATGGAGGAAGAACCGTCACGGATCGTACAGAACGAGAAGTAAATCAAAACGCAGTCGAATCGAGTACTTTTTTTTTTTTTTTTTGAATAAAAAAAAAGTAAGATAAATATTGTATGTTATCGAGATCTAGTGTATTCCGTTGGTGGTACTATGAGCTGCAACGAACCAGTGAGTGAAAGGCATCTGCTCACCAGCTGACTCGCCTGTGGCGCAGTTCATTCGAGGACCCAAGGAGACGTGGAATAAAATAAAACGTAAAAGTCAGTCAAGGAAAATCTGACGTTCCTCTTCTTATCGTAATCGGATGTAACCGCAACTAAAGTTCGAAGGGCTATTTCAAATGTTTGTGTATCGGGATATATTTACCCTTAAAATAGAAAAAGAATTTGAATTTTTTTAATTTTTTTTAATTTTTAATTTTTATTTTATGTATTTATTTTTTAAATATTTTTCTGAGTACTCAATTGTAATTCTTACAATCCGATAATGTTTATAATTAGGAAATTGCTTAAGAGATGACGTAATTTCACCGTTATCGATTTCTCATCTAAAATTAAGCAATTTTTATTATTTAAACATTTATGTACGAGTCTTAATTTTGAAAAAGTAAATTAAAAATTTAAAAAAAAGTACAAGAATTTATAATCACAGCTGCACGATAACCCTTTGACATGACAACTTTATTTATTATCTTTAAACGAATAAATTTACTTGCAACTTTTCATTACAGTAGAAATCCGACAACTATTCATATACCTGAAAATAAAAGGAAAAATTAGCAAAATAATTCAAAAATTGTAAAATTTAATTAAAAAATTAAATAAATTTCCCCCTTTTTTCCTTATTGACTCAATTCTCGTTGTCACCTGTGTTTACTTGACTTACATAACTTAATCTATCTAATCTATGTCAAATGTCGGTCCCTTTCGGGAGCCCCCAGCCTCTGGCTTTTACAGACAACGAACTGAAATTTAGAAAACGAATCGTTTCTTGCGAATGGTGAATACTAATGAGGACAAGTCAAACACCCACCTCCTTGTACTAGATCAAAGGTCGGCATGTCAAAATACTCTTCTAGTATTGTGCCGTAACACTGCCCCCGTGGGAACACGCCCACCATTTTGATTAACCGTCACATTTCAAAAAGTAGGGTTAAAAGTTGAATGCGGGATGAATATTCAATATGCGATAATGAATATAGAAATTAAACACCATTAATATCAATTTCGAGTACACAATGCAATTTAATGATGACTTAATCGAAATAATCTTATGTTTCTAAGTTGAATTTATGATGGATTAAAGTAGAATAAGAGTAAAGTGAGATTTGTGTACTCATCAGTTGTTGTTAGTAAACAAGTAGAAATTTGAATCGTGCGTTTCGTCTACATCAAAGGTTGAACAAATCATTTTCACCTTGAACTTTTACCTTGAATAAATAAGTACCGGTTGTTTTTTTTTCTTTTCGCTTAATGAAATGAGTTATACCCGTGGAATAATCGATTAGACCTTCTGAACTACGGTGAAATCAAATGGAAATGGAATTCATTTTAAGTTTTATATGCTGAACACGAGCTAAATTAGATGTAACTATAAATTAAAGCAGTAAAATTTAGGATATTAATGTGCGACTTAATTTTAGTACTCGTTTTTCAACTGCTAATTCAGTTTAAATCACACGAGATGGCGCACAAGATCAGCGAGTAAAAAAATCCAACTTGGAACTAAAAATTCAGTCAGTTTAAATGACACGAGATGGCGTATAAGATAAGCGGATAAATTCAGTAAAAAGATTTTTTTTACTTGAGAAGGCAAAAATCATATGCCGAATCTAACAAATTGTATTAAATTTATCAATTATTTACACCCAATTTAACTATTAACCTCAATGCTATCAGTCAGATGCATTTTACTATAAAAGCAACCGAAAAGAAAACAAAAATGAAAATAAATAAAACGTAACTCTTACAAATTCAAACTATTCAAACGACCGTTAATTCCAATTTTCATTCTTTAACATCCACCGTTTTCTGTGAATCCGCTGTATAATATTCTTCGTAATTATACGTTCTGTGAGGTACTTCAAAAGTTAAATAACCTATTAAAAATAAAAATAAAAAAAATTCAACAAAACAAAAATAAACATAAACAAATCCAATTAATTTACCATAATCTCTCGCTTTAAGTATTGCAACTTGCAGCTCAGCTTGTTGCTTCCTACAAACCCCTAAACAAAACAAATCAAGTTATTATTAAATCAAAGTAAAAGTTTTAATCTAAATCAACATTACCTGTTTTCGTTGCTTCTAAAACCTGTCCAGTAATTGGCGAAATAAATTGTTTAATTAATTTTACATTCTAAAATAAATTTACAAAAATCAAGGTTACATCAAATCATTACATCAATCTCTTACCGTATAATCCAAAACTAAATATTCATCTCTGCATATCGGACATGGATTTCCAGTAGAAATAATTCCACTTCTCTGTATAAAAATAAAATTATGAGCTTCAAATTACAAATATATACGCAATTAATTACAATGCAGGATTTTCGTGTTTTCCGAGGTGCCCATGGACCTTTAAAGTTACGTCGATACTCTTTCCATACCGGATTGTCACCATAAGTGCCGTTATAAGCTTATTACATAAATAATAAATAGAGAAATCAATTTTAATTTCAGATTTTTGCTTTATATGTTTCAAAATGAATATACCACTGCTTTCCATGTATCGTATGCTTGTTTCTACCGGAATAATTTGTCGAATTTTTTTCTTTGAATCTGGTTCTTTCTTGTCTTGTTCCTGCCCATCAATTTCTGCAGAATCTAATTTTTCATCCAATTTCTCTTCGTTTTTTATATCGGAAAAATGTCTTAATGGCGCCGAGTAGTCCGATGCATACTAATGTTTAAATTTAAAATTTGTTACGCAATTTTTTTAAAAATTTTATATAAGACTCACGTAAGGTTGATTGGTTTTTGTAATCCCAATTTTTGATTGAGAATATAAAATTGAGCGAAACACACTACGCAAGGAAGCAGCCATTTTCTTTAAACTAGAGTGCCGCCACATAGTGGTAAAAAACAAAAGCTTAGTGGCAAAACTTTAGGTGAACTTATGCCCATTTGCTCCGCCTCCTGTGTCATGTGACCTGACGTCATGTGTTTCACACAACATTTGTTTTTTGTATTTTCGTTTATCGGTGATGTAACTCGCTTTGGTACATTAAATTAAAATTGAAACTTTTAAAATATACCACTAGATGGCACAAATATTGTAAATTTTTAAACAAAATATTCAATTTTTAAATCGAATCTTAAAACCCTAGAAAACAAGACACATTTCAATTTAAAGCACAAAATTACAAATAAAAGAAAATAAATGCTATATTTAGTAACATAAATTTTATTGCTTTCTACTCGGCATAACAAATCGAAAAAATGACGTAACCTGCTGAGCGCAATGATGCTAAATCCAGACACGAACTAGCGCAAAATTCCGCAAATACATAGACAGTAGCACGTGCGAATACATCCAGAAAAATCAACATATAATTACCTCGCAAATGGAAGAACAAGAAGATCAACTCATAGAAACACTTCGCTTACAACTAAATGAACTGGACATGTTGCAAAGTATGTTTCCTAACGAAATTCGAGTAGACGATCCATCGGTAATGGCTGATGTTAATGATTATGTGGAGAGAAAATTGAAAAAACTACCACCACGGATCGATTTTGTAATTCACCTGCAACTGGATGAAAGTGTGAGTCATCTGAACATTAAATAATGTTTTTTTTCCAAATGTATTTACTTACTTATTTTCGTAATGCTAATTGAATTGCAGGTTAAGTTTGAATTGGCCTGTTCGTTTCCGCATGAATATCCGTTAACGGAACCCGAAGTTTTTGTCCGGTCGCAACAACTCGGACGAAACGAACAACACGAGATCAATCAAGATTTGCTCAATTATGTAACAAAACTAGAAAAAGGCGAAGTTTGTGTTTACTCGATCGTGCAATGGTTGAAAGATGGCGGTTTGAATTATATTTCAAATGGGAAAAACGAATTACAGCCGGAAATGTGTTCTGCAACGGAAGAAAAAGAAGCTGAATTTTCTCGTTATTGGATTTATAGTCATCATATTTATAATAAAATGAAACGAAGAACTATTTTGGATTTAGCTAAAGAACTTGATGTTACAGGTTTTTGTTTACCTGGAAAACCGGGAATCATTTGTGCAGAAGGAAGTGAATTAAATTGCAGAGAATTTTGGGATCGAGTGAGGAAAAAATTAAATTAAATATAGAATAAATTATTTAAATTTATTGTTTTTTTTTGTAGATCAAAAGTATGCAATGGAAAAAAATTATGTGTAAAATGAAGGAGAAAGTTCGGATGAATGAAAACGATTGTGATACGAATTTGAGACGATTTCAAACATTTGAAGAAGTTGCTTTTGAAGTTCGCCATGGACCTGGTCGTGAATATCATATGGATATGGGAGAATTTTTCCAGTATTTGGAAAAACATCAGTGTGGTTATGTTTTTAAAAGTTACTTTGGTGTCGATGGGAAAGTCTCTAATCACGAATAGATCTGTTCACTTATTGTATACATGTTTTAGTCGATTTTTTTCAAATGTTTAATAATAAATGATGATGAAAAAAGAATACTTTTATTTTTATATATATAATTATTCGAAAGATGTAATTTAAGTGAAAATTATATTTTCCATTTATTTGTATACAATTTGTAGAAAGGACATTTATTTTCTATATTTGTACCGTGTGTTTACGTTTTATTTTTGTAATTAAATAATAAAATAATAACTAAAAAGAATTTTTAAATTATAAAACTTTATACATTTATATCCATATATTTTTATTTTAAATAAAAATGAAATTCCGTTTCGCCTAACCTTCATTTTTTATTTCCAAAATATGGAAATTTTTGTCGAAAATATTTAAATTTCAGGTACATGTGACCTTTGTAAAACTTTCTTAATCGTTTCAACACATTTTTCGTCGCATTTGGTTTGGAATCTTGTACTGAGAAATGTTTTCTAATCTTCTCCTTCTAACATCAATTCTTTGTTTAAACCTAACATGGACGACAAATGGCGAAGGCATTTCCTCCGAATATTTCAATTCCTTGAATTTATTTTCCGAGAGAACAAAACTGCTATTAGAAGAGCGATTAAATGAAATCACGGTCAAGGTCGTTAACTCTACCGAATCGAAACATCGCTTTAAGAGAGCTATTTTAAACCCAGCAAGAAATAAAAAAGGTATAACTTATTTTACATTTCAATTGTTCGTGATGTAACTGAAAATATTTATTGTTTTTCTTTTTTAAATCTATTCATTTTAATCGTCTACTTTAGATTTATATGTTCTTAAGGATGTAGAAATTGGCCCTCGAATTACAGCACCAGTTGTAATTGCAAGTGTTGCTTACATAAAAACTTCATGGAAAATTTATTTGGTTGGTGCTGGAAAGATTAATTTTGATGGTTCAAGGGGAAGTGTAATGAGTCCCATTTGGATATGGGATGATGAAACTAATGAATATCAATTGCTGAATAGTATCGAGGTAACTTATTATTTAAAAAACTAATTCTGTATTTAACTTTAAATTTCAAATAGACTCCAGGAGCGATTGGTGTTGAAGGATTTGTTATAAATGACGAAGCTTACTTTATTTTTGCAATAAATACTGATGATAAGTTATTGGATTATAAAAAATGGAATTCAAAACTTTATAAAATAGATTTAAAACAAAATATTGTGCCGATTCAGGTAGATATTGATTTTATTAATACATTTTTTAAATTAATTATTATTAAATTTATTTGTATTAAATTTTCGTAGAGTTTTGGAACGACTGGAGCAACAAAATGGAAGTCGTTTAAATCGAATGGATTTACTTATTTGTTGCACGCAAGTGTTGTTCGGTGGAAACGATTAGACAAATTGCACGAAGAGTATTCAAAATTGATCGTTCCGAAAAGTCAGTAAATTAATTTTTATGCATATTTCTTAAAAATAAATTAATATAAAACAAAATTTAATTTGTTCTAGCTTCAAGTGAGGTGAAATTGTACAAATGGACTGGCATTGCTTTCACGAAAATTGCTAATCTGCAAGCATCTCAAACAACCAGTGTTGACGTTGCAACATTTATGAGAAGAAGTTTTATAGCTGTGGTTAATCAAACTTTTGGAGAAATAAGTGTCGAATCAACAGTTCTAATTTACGAGTAAATAATGATAAATTTAATTTACATACAATTTCAAGTGTAAATGTATAAATTAATTTCAGAATTGCAACATCAAGTACAGATGATGATGGCGAAATTAAACTGATCCAAAAAATAACCGGTTGGTCTGTAGCTGATGTGCATTTCATGATCGAACAAAATCATCTTTATTTAGCGATTGCTTATGATTTTCGAGTGCAACATAAACAATTGATTCGTCAATTAGATTCAGTAATTCTTCGCTTCAACGGTTTATTTTTTCTCAAATATCAAAACATTCAAACTGATTGCGCATTACAATGGACGACTCTTGGAGGTTCACACGGAGAACAGGTTTTGCATTTACAAAGCTCAGAAGCTCAAGATCGAATTTTTCAACTCATAGATGAAACATGGACCACATTACCCGTGCATTTATTAACCGATCTTCTTCCTCATAACCACAATCAAAGAATTGGTCTTGGTAATCTGGTTAAAGAAGATGAAAGTATCGTTGCAGTTGGAATATCTGGAAATGTTCAATTTGTTTATCTCAATTTCTTTACCTATAATCCTCACGCTGCAAGATCGTTAGCGGTAGAAAAATGTCGGGAATTGCTCATACGTTTGAATAATTTTGTACGAAGACGTGAAGAATACGAAAGATCTGATCGAAGAATAGCATCGTTGACGCAATATCAACAAATAAATGGAGTTAAACATTTTAAAACGGTTGATATTAACAAGTTGCACTTGAAGAAGATGGTTATTAGAGATACCAACATCTATGTACATGTGATTAATAATAGAATGGAGAAAATGAAAAAGAAATTTGAACAACTTCCAAACGATCTTGAAAATTATCTCAAGAAAACTCAACATCAAGTTATCACAGGAAATGTTATTGTTAACAACATCAGAGTTGACAATTTAAATACAAAAATAATTGAGTTTAATCGCGTTAATAATCGTCCATTCTGTGAATTTTTATCAAATATTATTCAATTTCCCTTATTGCAACGACCGAATCAAGAAGAAAGACATCTCCATTTTGACCATATTGTGTATAGAGACGATATAACTCTGCATGGAACCCTCAACACGCTCAGTATTCCTGCAGGAGTTGTTTTTCTTGATAAACACAACATTTTCAAATCTCCGAAAACATTTCGACATAGAATTTCCATCAATAACAACTTGAAAATTAAACAAACTGTCAATAGGATTCGCCCTGAACATATTTTACTCATTCGAGATCATCAAGTGATTAAAAGCGAAACTCACATTTATGGCGATATAATAGCAAATTCTATTGACTTAATCGGAGAAGTGAAAATAGCAAACATTCCATGGTCTTGGTTTACAAATGAAACTGTACAAATCGATAGGCCTATGAGAATTAGCGGGAAAACAACTATAACTAACGATATGTTAGTTCTAGGAGATGTTCATCCCAATGGTTTTGTATCAGGAGTAGATGTTGAAAGAATGTTTATTGATTCAATTCTACTTAATAAACCAGTGACATTCTACAATGCAGTAAATTTTCATCACGTCACTTTTGAAAATTTATTTATTAATGGAAAGTTAAATGAAGTTTCTGTCCCCAATGATTTGGTATTGATAGATACGAGTCCATGGAATGTAAATTTAGTGTTGAATCAACCGTTACATTTGATAAATATTGACGTAAGTGGTTTTATAAATGGAATCAAAGTGGATAGAGATCATATTATGACCAGAAGTGGAGATCAACAAGTAACAGGTATTTAAAATTTAAATAAATGTCGTATTTTTTTTTATTGATTATTGATTTGAATTTAATTTAATTAAATAGGTACGAAATCGTTTGTTAATATTCATATGGACAGTCATCTGCATATTGATGGTTTGGTTAATGATTATCATCTGAAAAGAATAATTAAGAAAATTAAAAGTAAGTTAGAAAAATTAATTGATTGAATATGTAATAAGTTTATTTGTTATAGGTGATTTGGTTGTAGCAGATTCTTTTTACCATAAATTATCTGTGCAAAATTTGCATGTGAATGGTAAACTTCCTTCAGACTTAATACGACTTTTGTACGACACTTTGAAAACTAACAAAGATCATGAATTTGTTGATCAACATGTCACGTTTGTAAAAACAGCAGTTTTTCAACAAAATCTCGATCTGCCTCATGTTATTATTGAACATTTAATACCAGTCAGAAGCGATAAATCAATTTTATTGCCAACTAAAGTGTTGAATCATGTCGTTTTTGAAAACAATATTATAATCAAAGGAAAAGTTAATAACATTGATGTGAATAAGTTTCTTAAAAATGTTCTTTTGACTACTGGTAATCAAACTATTAGAGGTGCAAAAACGTTTACAAACCTGATCCACGTGGAACGGGATAGCAACGTGATTGGAAAGATAAATAACATCGAATTGGATGATGTTATTAAAATTAATCAAGATGCAAACATAAAAAACAAGATTACTTTTGATGAATCACTTATTTCGTACGGGAAAAATGTTTTTGAGACAACCAAGATCCATGATCGATTAAATGGAGAAGCTGTTGACGTCTGGTTTGAGGATACTTTGCTCACAACAAGTACTCAAGTAATTACTCATCCCAAAACGTTTTATGGAGTTGTAAATATTGGACAAGATGATACTGAATTGAAAAATTTACACGTAGGTTGAATTAAAATTGATTTTTATTTCTGTTTATTTATATTTTTTCTGTTAAATAGGTGGTTGGTGATGTTTTTATCAATAATGTCAATCTTAACGAGTTTGTTGATGATGTTGTTTTAATTAATGAAACAAATATCATTAACAGTAGAACAATTATTGATGCGAGTGTGACGATAGAACAATTGGAAACAAGTAAATTTGACTATAATTGATGACAACATTTATATAATTGTGTTTTCTGCTTTAGAAATTGTCGATAAAGTGAATATTATTGACTTGTTTGATACTGCATTGCATGTGGATGAAGAAAGATGTTTGGAAATTGACTCGGATGTTAACATTCAGAAATTGCACACAAAACGCATCAACAATATTAATATGACTTTATTTTTCCAAAATGGTAAATTAGTTAACAAAACGAGAAAATTGAACGATGAATTATTGATAATGTTGTTTATGGTTTAGTTGTGTATGCAAATGATGATATTTTACCAAGAAATCTTCATTTTCATCAAATAATTGCTAACGAAATCAAGTTGATAGGATTAGTAAATGGTGTTAAATTTAAGGACGATGCAGTCACAATTGATAGATACACGGTAATTATGAAATACGATTATACTGGTATCGTTAATAATTATCTTTAAATTGTAGCAAATTGATATAATTGGGCGAAAGGTTTTTCAAAGAATAAATATCGATAAATTAGATGTGAGAGGATATGTCAATGAAATCGATTTAGTGCACTTGAATAACACCGTAATGAAACAAGATATAAATCAAAAAATCACTGGTGTTCTAATGGTTGAAAACTTGCATGTTAGAAATAACATATCCGTTAAAGGTAAGATATTTTAAATTTTTTATTTTGAATTTTGAATTAAAATTACAATTTTTTTTTCACTATAGGTTTTGTAGCTAGTTACAACTTGTCACAAGTGATGACTGAGTCTTGGTTTATTGATGAAGATATTATTATTAATCAGACAGTCGAGTTTCACGATATTATTTATAATCCAAGTATTTAATTTTCAATTTGAATGTAAATCTTTTCAACAGTTTGTTTTGTTACATTACAGCGACATCACATGATTTTCAAGTGAATGGTTTATTGGATGAAGTAAATATAGTGGAATTTTATGAAAACTTGCTCACAATCGATCGTGAGCAGGAGATTCGCGGTCGTTTAACATTTAAAGATAAAGTGGTAGTAAATAATATAAAAATTGGAGAAAATATAGACTTAATTAAAACTTCGTACGTTAATGGTATTAATTTGCCAGAATGGGACTCGAAAATTCTGAAAAGGTAAATTGCGAATAATTTTAATATTTGATTACATAACTTGATTTTTATTTTTCAGAAATAAAAAGGAAATAATATTAGAACCGCAGACATTCGAAAATGTAGTAACTTTTGATACTCTTGAAATAAAGGGTAAAATGAATGACATTTACTTCGATGATATATTGAAATTGAATACTAAAAATCAAAATATTGAAAACGTGAAACAATTCAATGAAATTATAGTGAAAACTTTGGAGGTAAATAGATTAATAAGCCTAATTTTTACACAGCATTTCAACTAATTTCTTTTCTAAAGATTGAAGGAACTATTATGAATGTTGACATTAAACACTGGATGGAAAATGCATTATTTATTGACGAAACTGAAGCCTTAATCTTTAAAGATGAAGTTCAATTTGAATCCCTTATTTTAGAGGAAGATGTTACTTTTGAAGGTTCTTTAAATGAAATCGATTTATCTTCAGTTATTACTACTCATGGTCAACAGGATATTATTGGTAAAATTCAATCTGAATCGATCGACAAATTTTCAACTTTTATATTATATTTTTAGATCTAAAAATATTTACAAATGTAATTAATACACCACGTTGGATGCATTCGGTGAATTTATTTGGAACGGTGAATTTCATTGCAGACTTGACATTTCCAAACCTCGTCAATCGTCTCTTGACTGTTCCTCTCAATTATCCATGTAAGATGAGATAAGCATTCTTAATTATATTTCTTACATTGTTTCCATCTTTCAAACAGGTGAAAGAGATTACGTTTATCACATGTATGGCTGTTACCGTATTTATTTAAGACTTACCGGAAAATGCGATTACGGCGCTCAACGACTCGAATATTTTAGCGAGTCAGAAAAACAGATGCTTCGAACAATGAGACTAGAAGAAAGAAATTTTGTTTGGTTTATTCCTGAGAATAATATCAAAGTTAGTGTTTGTCGTCGTAAAGCCAATTTGACGGTCACTGAAGATTTGAAGCTGACTGGCAAATTCACATTCACAAACCAGACGATTTTATTAAGTGGATCTAATCGCTCGATTTTCGTTACAAGCTGTATTTATTTATCCATTGTTTTTATTTTCATTTTTATTTAAATTTTTTCTTATTTCAGTGCAACGAAAATTTGAGATAATGGAACGGAATTATAATTTAGTGAAATATCAAATGAATGTTGCAACTCGAGAACTTGAAACAATACAAAATCGAATGTGTTTGAAACTGCTAAGTTTTGAAAACGAGCTTCAAAGTAAATTATCTTTTTTTAATTTTTACTTATGCTCTAAAAATTGCTTTATTTTTTAGATGCTTATATTCCGTTAGGCCCGTTTGATATTGTTCAAGTAATTAACGTTGGAACAAAAAGATACGTTTCGTTAGATTTGGCAATGACATTTAATGTGATGAGCTTTTTGACTATTACAAACGAACAAATTTCTTTATACCAACGTCTTCAGTAAAACAGCTTAAAAATACTGTAAATCAATTTTTAATTTTAATTTTTTTTTGTTTAATAGCGGTCAATTCATTCACATTCAGAGCATTGATTTTCCAAAACCTAAAAATTGGTTAAAACGCCCAGAATTACAGAATTACCAAGACAAGAAAACGTAACTAAATTGAGTAATTTAAATTTTACATAGCAAAATTGCAAATTTAAATTTTTTTTTTCTTTTTAATAGCCGAAAAATAACCTTGCTTTTAGCGTATTCAGAAAGCTGCCATTTTGGATTTGCGGATTCAATCGAGGTAATTAAAAAAAGATTTATTTTTACAGTATTTTATTTTTGAAATTAAAATTTTTCCTTTTATGCTTGCAGGTTATAACGTTAAAAGTAAAATCTTCACGGAAAGTTCTAAGACTAGATAAAATTACTTTAGTTCAATTTCAATGTACATCTGTGAGAAATATCCAAAGTTTAGTCATTAGAGATGATATCTATATAATAAGTGGGATTAAAAAAGAAATTTTTATTTGGCAAATGACCAAATCCAAGCTAGAGAACAAACTTTTTGTAAAGAAAACTGAACAGTACGATATCTATTACGTAACAACTATTGACTCTAATGGCATGGTAAGAAAGTTTTCGAATTAAAAGAAAGTATTTAAAATATTTTTCTATTTAGTTTGCAGTTGCCACTCAATATAATGGAATCAGTTTGATTACAGTATATAACTTCGACTTTTCACAACATCGTCTTAAAATTGAATTTATTTTTCAAGACTTTCCTAAAATTCGTCAAATTACTTCTGTTGCAAATCATTCGCCATATTTCATTACGTTTCTTACAACTAGTAAATATTGAAATTTGAATTAATGGAAAATAAATTTCTCACCTTTCTTCCCCCCTCCTCCCCCCAGCTCAAATCTTGTTGATTGAATATCACCCGGCGACTCAGATCGTTAACATCAAGCAAACTTTAAATCTCCCATGCCCCAGAGAATTGTTTTGGGTTAAATCGAACGATCAAACATGGCTGATTATTAATTCCTGTGGCTGTAATGCTTATTTTTATAGTTTGACAGGTATTTAGGTTTACAATCATATACTTACATTTAATAATGTTTGCATTTTAATCTTTAGGATATTTAACTCGATTGTACGAAGTACAAGAAGCATTCGTGGCAACGCCGGTAGTATTTGAATATGATCGAGAAGTTTTCTTAATAGCACAGCTCAAATATAGTAAACGAACTTAATTATATTTTTTTCTTTTGTTTTTAAATTAATGTTTTATTTTTAGGTTGTTTTCTAAATACGGAAAAAATTGTCATTTTACGAGGACAAAGAAAAGGTATGCATAAATAATTCTATAGAAACATAATTTGTTAAAATTAAAATTTTAATTAAATTTTAATAGGACCATTGCTCAAAAACCAATGCCATCTTTCCTGTACCGAAGCACCATAAAAATATTTAATTCAATAGTAAAAATTCTAAATACATTTCATGAAATAAATTATGTACATTAAGCTTAAACTTGTTTACATGATTATTAATTCTTTATATATTCAATCAAATTTATTTTGAATTTTCCGATGTATTGTTTCATCAGATGTGGCAGTTTTTCTTGATTTATTCGTTATGCCGTTTTCTTTTACATCGAAACTTTGTATTTGATATTTCATCTGAAAATTTAAAAACTTTTAAATATATTTCTTTAAAATTTAGAGTTAATTAAATCTACTTTATTTTTTGCTTGTTCTCTGAGCAAATTAGTCAGTTCAGAATTTCTAGTATTATATTGAGCAAGTTGAAGTTGCATATCTGTAAGTTTCTTGTTCCACGATTGTGTTGCTAGTTTCATTTCAGATTTCCACCTGTAAATTAAAATTATTCCATTTTTCTTTTAATATAGAATTTTTAACTTTACCTAATTCCAAGCGTTTGCTGTTCTGATAATAAATTACGTAATTCATCACAAGTGTTTTGATAATATTTTTCAACACTATTTAATTTACTTTTCCATTTCTGCTCTTCTAATAACTTGTCATTTTTCATAGACGACATCTTTAAAAAAAATAAATACATTTATTGTATTTGTTTAACATTTATTAATTTTGATTATTATACATCATTTTCCATATTTTGGTGAATGGTTTTCAGTTCTGTTTTAGACTGTTGTACTTGGGTCTGTAAATTTTCAACTTTAGTTGCAAGTTGAATTTTACTGTCTAAATGCGTTCCGCACTCGTTTTCGAGCCATATAATTTTCTCTTCTAAATGTTGTTTTTCTATCTCCCATTGATTTGCTTCTTTACTGTGACTATTCACAAAAATTAGTTAAATAAAATCGATAATTATTAAATTGTAACTTAATAAAACAAATCACCTTGTTTGCATTAATTTTAATTTAGCTTGATTTGAATCCAACTCTAAAAGATATTGATTTGCATTTTTTTCAGTTGTTATTAAACGGTTATGAAGTTCTTGATACGCTTGTTGCAATTCGCCAGTTTCATATTCTTTCCTTAATTTTTCAAGTTGCGATTCGAGGTTGCATTTTTCTCTTGCAGCTCTTTCTGCTTCACTTTTTAATTCTCCATTTTGCTATTAAATTAAAATAAATTCAAATTAATTCTACTTATAAATAAAAACGATAATCATATAATTACCATTTCTAAACTTTTTAATTCATCTTCCAACCGGGAAAGTTTGCTTTCGTAAGTTTTATGTACACTATCAACCTCCTTTTTGGTCCGCAATCCAGCTTCTTCAACAATTTGTGCAAGGGCATCTTTCAATCGATTAATTTCAGCTTGATGGTGTTGTACTTTCATAAGTGCTTCATCCTTTTGTAGCATAACATCCTCCGCTATTTGAAGAGTTTCTTTCATTTGTTTAATTAATTCACGTTCTCGCATTTCCAGTCCAGTACTATAAATAAAAAAACAATCAAATACATAAATCAACATAAATTTAAAAATAATTTAATACTTTTTATTAATCAATCCTTTAGTTTGCTCTTGCAATACTGTATTATTTTCTTTCAAATCCAATGTTTCACGTAAAGATTCTGTAGCTCTATTTAAGAAAATGGTAACATTTGTGATTCATCATCAGAAAAATTCTAATTTCAAACAATGTTTTGTTCTCACTTCAACTGCAAATCAGTTGCATTTTCCTGCAGCTCTTGAATCTGCTGCTTCAATCCATTTTCATTTTGCATTATCGTACTAATTTCTCTTTCCTTATCAGTAATTTGTTCTTTCATCGAGTCAATCATCATTTTTAGCTCAAGTATGTGCATGTCCTTAGCATGAAGCTCGGTTTCGTGTTGCCTAAAGTCAGAAAAGTCAATTTTAAAAAAGTTCATATAGCCAAATTGTCATTTACTCACCGAATTTCTTCTTTGAGATGTTTAATCGTCGCGTTCAAACTCGCTACAATTTGAATATAATCATTTTTCAACGAATTTCGAGCATTTGCATCGGGTTGCATTTCTTGTTCATCATATTGTTGTTCTAATCTTTCAATTTCTTTAAGTGCTAATTGCCAGGCATGTAAAATTTGTTCTTTTTCCTAAAATTTACAAATTAATTTCTTAAATTAATGGTAAATTTAGTCAAAAAATTACAATAACAATTACCTGAATAACAATTTCAAGTTGTTGATGAAGATTCGCAATTAATTTACAATTATCTCGTTCATCTTCATTTTCAAATAAGGTAATTTGATTCTTCAACGATTCTTTAAGATCCGATATTAAATGCGAGTTGTCATGTACAACATCACGAATTGTATTTGAACATATTTGTGATTGCAACTGAAATAATTTTACTTTTAATCAATAAAATAAATAATATATCGATATTAAGCTCACTTGATAATTGTTATTTTGTTCTTCCAAAGCTCTGATCACATCTTCATATTTCTCAATCAAAGTAGAAACTATCCTGTTTAAACAAACACAATTATTTTAAATGTAAAAATTTAAAATTTCGACCGTTTGCAAAGTATTTTTGTACTTTTCTTCTTCACGCTCCACAGATCCTGTTGCAGCCATTGTAATAACATTTACATCAAGTTATATTCATTTACCCTACACTATATATACACACACTATTGATCATAATTCATCTTCATTTAAAAGGAAACCAACAAAAAAATTAAACACAAACATCCTTGCAACTATGGCAACCAGTAATGGTTATTAAATCTTTCTACAGGACAATACTTAATGATGTATTACTTTGAGTATAGTCCTCTGACTAGTTTTAAAATTTAAAGCAAACTATTAATATACATATATTTGTGATTCAAAAAAAGAATATAAATACTGTTAACAGAACATAAAATATAACAAATTAATAAACTGTATTTATACTAATTTAAATTTTTTTAAAAAGTCACGTGTTTTGCACCTTCAGCTGTACCCAGCCATGGAGGAGGTGGATCATATAATCATTCAACAATTTCGACAAATCGACTGGTAAAAACAAATATCTCTCATATTTAATAACATAACAGATGCATATTAAAAAACACGATAAAATTATAACACAAATCGATCAAATAGCGAGTGAAAAAAATAATTTTAATTAAATATTAATTTTTTAAAATTAAAAAAATGTTATCTATTACAGTGACATCGATGATAAAGTTGAAAGACTTAAAGAATTTTCTACAGAATTAATAGTCGAAGCTACTGTACGATGTCTTCGTTTAATCAAACCAAATTTCGAACTTTCCCATCATTTACCACCTGGCATGTCTGCTCGTTTTCGTATGGGCTCACATTTAGCTCAAACGTGTATCGTAAGTTTTATTTATTTTTAATAACAAAATTATTTAAAAATTTGATTTTTTGATTTTAGGATGTAGGATATCAAGGAGAAATTGGGTACCAAACATTCCTGTATTCAGATGAAGCGGATATCAGAAAACTATTTATGTTTTTGTTAGAGAAATTGCCCAAAGACAGTGAAAAAGCTGTGGATGAACCATTAGGTAATTAAATCTGTCATTGCAGGATTGAAATAATTAAAACGTTTTTATTAATAGGTAGTAGTGCACTTTTTACTCAAGCTATATCACAAGAAATTTGCAGGCAACTTGAATTACCGTGGCTTCCAAGTTTTTGTAAAAATAAAGGAATTCGTTGGAATGCTGAAACTTGGAGCAGAGAAGTGAAAATAATATTCATTTTTAAATTTTCGAAATATTAAATGATTGATATAATTTTAGGGCACAAAATACACGTCCAGATTTAGGTCTTCCTCTGTTAGTTATCCAGTTAATTTAGAAGATTTATCGAAAAAAATTCCTAATGGTATGTTTTATTGGTTTTTTTGATTTGTGAAATGTTGTATTTATTTTTTTATTTTATTTTTTAGAAGTGCAGTTGTTTTATAGGTTATATCAGCCTCAATTAACACTGCAGACATTGCATTCTACTCAAGTCATTCCATCAGTTTTGGAAGATTATGCGAAATGTTTATCTGTAGCTCATAATTGGGAAAATGAGTGGAATCAGTTAGGATTAGCTACACGATTAACTGAACAAGTCAATTGATGTTGATTGAAAATTGCTTTGTTAATATTTTAACTTTTTTTTTGTAATATTATCGTAGGAATATCGTGTTAGGAAAAAACAAAAAATTAAAAAAAGAATTGCTGCACTTATTCAACAGGAAGTTGAAAAAAGTTCATTTCTAGATGTTAGTCATGATTTTAGCGATTATACACTTAAAAGGAAAGATGAGAAATTAAACCAAAAGCCTGAGATTTTACACGTAAATTCATTTTTACTTTTACTTTAATGTATTTCTAATGATTAACGATCTTTTGTTGTTAGGAACCGGAAATAGAGACAGAGGTAAAGAAAGAAAATGAAAAAATTGTAACGAATACTGAAGAAGATGAAAAGACGAAACGAGTTCGCGAGATTAATGACATGGAGACCAATTTACAAGAGCTGAATAAACAATTAGAAAGTGTGCAAATTGAAACGAAAAAATTAACAGCTGGAATTCAACAAGTATTATTTGATTTTATTACCTTATTTTTATAATTATTAAAATTTGTATGATAATTTTTGTTAACAGGCAGAAGAACAGCTAAAACAAGAAGAAAATAAAGCGACTGAAGTCGATGATTTAAATCGGATTAAACAAATGACATTTGACTTATTACCCGATGCGGATAATAATATTAAAAAATTACAAGCTTTGATCGAAACTAGCTCCCAACGGTTGGTTAGTTTAGCTAATCAATGGGAAAAGCATCGTGTTCCTCTTATTGAAGAGTATCGACAACTTAGAGAAAGGGGTGCAAATAAATTAGTAAGCAAAATACATTTTTGCGTTCAATTACATTTTGTTTGAATTTTGTAATTTTCTAATAGTCGGAAACACAGAGAAAAATTGAAGAAATTAAAAATATAAAGGAAAAAACTAAAGAATTATTAGAAGAAAGTCGGCATAAAGAAGAGCAACATAAACAATTGGTGTGTTTGTATACTTTTATGATTTTATTAATTTTAATTTAATTTTTAATGATTTTTTTCTCAGGTTTCGGATCATGAAAAAAATAGTAAAGACATTAATCGTGCTGCTTACACACGAAGGATATTAGAAATCGTAGCTAATATCAAAAAACAAAAGCTTGAAATTGATAAAGTATATTTTATCGTTTAGTAATTTGAATTTTGATAATAATAATTTTTATTTGGATTTTATTTGTAGGTTTTAGTCGACACGAAAGACGTTCAAAAAGAAATTAATCAGTTGACAGGAAAACGTGACAGAACTTTCACCGAAACTGATAATCTTGTGTTTAAAGTGAATACATTGTTGTTTTAATTTAATTTGAATTTATTTTTACATTTTATTTACATTTTATTTATTTATTTATTTTAGGATGCTAAAAAGGACGAAGCTGTTAGAAAAGCGTACAAACATCTCGCTGCTTTGCATGAAGTAAAAAGAGAAATTGAAATTAGTAATTATTTATACTGACGAAAATGAATATTATTACAGAATTGTGGTCAATTGATTAAAACTGTTGAAGAAACAGGTGCTATAACGAGAGAAATTCGAGACTTGGAAGATCAGGTTTATTTATCTTATAACGTGTACGTTAAAATGTGATTTAAATGTTTTGTTTTCACTTATAGATTGAAAATGAAAGTCAAAAGAAAGTGCAAGAAAACTTGGAACGAATAATGGCGGATTATAAACAAATGAAACAGGAAAATTCTGTTTTATTAGCGAAATTAAAAGAAAATGATAACAGTTAATACCAATATTTTATTTCTTTTTTTATAATGAGATATTGAAGTACGTGACATGAAATCATGTTAACTTTTTGTAAAACATGGCGATTTTTATTCATTAATTACGAATTAAATGTGACAAAGAGTATTATTCAACGTCCGTACATTGTATCTATGCAGAAACAAGTTGTCCACTGTTAGATAAGCTTTGTAATAATAAAAACATACATTTATAAAAATTATTTAATCAAAATTTTATTCGTAATTTTATTTTATTTCATTTTGACATAATTTACTTCTCTGCTATGCTTTACAACTTTTCACTGCCAAACACCTATAGATGTCGCCACCCAAGGTAAAGAAATGGAGTGATAAAAGCACAAATCCTTGATCTGTATATCCGAGTTCGGTTCTGTTAAAGGTGGATATGTGTTTTTATTTTTTATTACAAATATTTGAAACAAATAATAATATATAATTGAATTAACTATATATTATTGTCGTCGAAGCGTAAGCGTTAAGTCCTTACTGTAATAATGAATTGATAATTCTGATCCGGTTTCATAAGAAGTTATAGACTAGCAAGTCTCGTTTTTATTTCAATAAAAATAATAATTTAGTTGTTCTAAATAAAACATAGCTACAAATTATTTTTATTATGTCAACATTTTAAATGAAACTAGTTTTATAATTTTATTTGTTCATTCCTTGTTGCTATTCAATTCACTCGTTTATTTTTAAAAAATGTATATAATATATATTGATCAATATTTTATTTTTCTCAAATTTTTTTATTTAATGCACAAAAAACTTAATACAGCAAAAAGAAACTATGGATCATTAGTCACAGTATTTTTTGAAACAAATTCAAATAAAACTTTTCCATCAGAATAGTCCACTTTTCGAAAAGTTCCCTCCATGGAATTCTTATAAAATGGCACTTGTATATTGGCTTTCAGGATTTCACCTGAATTCATGTTGATGAGCACATCTTCATCTAAATATTCGCCTTTACTTTTTAAACGTTCTCTATATCCAGGTCTACACACCTTTTTCTTGGCTACATTCAGTGGCGGATTTAGCAGTTGAAAGGCCTGAGGCGCAACTCAATTTTGGAGGCCCCATCAAAATATTTTCGTTCCAA